>APFE031673160.1:0-12021 GCA_000404065.3 Pinus taeda | reverse complement strand
TGGGCATGCTCACCAATGGAGATTATTGTGAACACATATTATAAGCTCTTATCTGAATGTAGCTTCAGAGGAGTTATCACATGGCTATCTGATCATTTTCTCACCCCAATTTACAAGATGATATTCAAACAAGATCCACCCTGCATGTTGAGAGCAGCAATGGAGGCACTAATAGACATTGATGATTGGTATGCCTCACCGTGTGGCACCTTCATATGAATGTTCAGCATGGAGAACCCTCTGCATGTTCTACTGAAGTTTTCCTTGGACATACTCATCATGCAGGAAGTAGCATATCACATCTTGACAGGATTGATAGCTAGACTACACCGAAATAAGAAAGCACCTTGGCCCGCTCTTCCATTGCGGATTGGGTTATATGAGATCTGAAATTTCAAGCAAGCAGATGTCAAATCAGAATAGATGAGGAAGTATCTATTCTACCTCTGAAGTTACAATCCGTATGACTCACATTGTATTGTGAAAGATCATTGCACGAGAGTACAGTTCAACTAGATCCATGAGGCATTTCATTGGGCCAAGGAGGACCCATGCAGATATTGCTATAGTTTCTCCAGACCCAATGAATAGGTCGGCTTTGCTATGGATTCATTAGTGAAGCAACATGAAGCAACATCCTGGAGAGCACTAGTATAAGTAGCAGTAGAGGTAATCATACCAATGTGCAACAAGGGAAAGAGGAATATTATCAATGGCATGGAGGAAAATAAAAGCTACAAGTTCCAAGCTGATCCACTGGTAGAGAAAGCATCTTTGGCCATAGAGGAAAAGAGGACATAGCATGACAAGTGAATCACATAAAGGCAGAAGGAGAAGAGAAGAATGGAGGAAATGGAGAGGGAGTTGCATGAGCTAAAGGAGCAATGCCGGAAGGAACAAGAGCTAGACAAATAGGAGAGGGAAGCATAGAAATAACAGGTACATCAGGGGACACAACATGTGCAAACAGATGAAACAACACCCGTACAGATAGTGAACTCATCAGAATAGCGGGCATCAAGCAAACAGGGTGAACCATCACAGAAGTAAGACTTCGCTCTTGAGATAGAGCAAGAACTTCAATAGTTGGATACGGATATGGAGCAACAGGAATTGGAACATGACATCAACCTTATGCGTCACCATCAAGAGGTCAACTTACCCACTTTACCACATCTAGAAGATGACAAGTCTCAAGTGACCAAGGAGGCATTGAGATCCTTTGAGATTAATGAGAAGGAGAGATGCACAACATCTCATTCAACGAGTCTCAACATAGAGTTTTGCAGTCTCGTAGAGTGTCAAATCCCAATGATCATACATCTCCTTCGCAAGTTGAGGAAAAAGTGACATGCGCAAACATTAAACATCCTTGGTCGATGCAACCAGAGTATATGCTGGAGCCACTAGCTCAAGTGTTTGCTTTCTGATAGCTGAGAATGAGTGAATGGCTAAGGAACTATAGACGTCCAAGCAAGGAGGAGAGTTGGTGACAACGTCTACCCGAGCTGAACTGAAGAAGGCAATACTAGATGAAGTATTGTCCCTTGACGTAGTTATCTAAGCATTGTAATCGAAGTTTGGCACCATGCATAAGGCAATCATCCATCTCAATGGATGGCAGCAGTGATGTGCTAGAAGAGCACGTATCTTGACGAACTTTCATGCTGCTATTGATCACTCGCAAAAATGGACGATGAGATACAAGGGAGCCCCACTTCACTTGCCTAAGATGATGAAGGCCAATGCGGTCGAGGTGAAGGCACATATCCGAAGTCAGATCCAGAACTATGAAGAGCTCCCACAGCTCATCACTAGCATACAGGCTTCCCATGCACGTGTGTCCATGAGTATGGATGTTGTGGTGCATGCACATGAAATCCCATCTATTGTGACTCTCCCCCAGGGGAAGACAAAGGTGCAGGTTTGACTAGATCTTGACTTGTACTTCAACAAGTTGATGCCATTGCCACCAGCCCAAACTTGCCCATCAGTACAGACATCATGCACAAGTATGTTGCTGGTCTAGCCGCATTGAATACAATGATGTGCATGCTTACAGATGAGTTAGACAAATGAGCCCGAGCAGTGTACCCGGATTCTATGGAGGAAAGAGTCAGGTTCTAGAAAGATATTGCCTTGGAGCATATGGAGACCATCATGGACTACCGATCTTAGCATTAGTATGTTACTGTTTATCATCACGAGGATGTTGAGGAGTTGGACTTCCATGGTTTTCTAAGTCATAGTGATGTCTAGTATGGCTTTCACAAGCCATTTCTCTCACATGGGTACATGTGCATTGTAAAATAATGTCTTGTCAAGTGTATGTCCATTTGTGATAGTTGGATGTAAAAATCATAGAGTAGATGAAGAGTAATGAGGGGAACTGAGCTGTCACAAAGGGGAATGCGAAGGGCCACCCCACCATTTTCTATAAATAGTCCCTCATAACTCATTGTATAGGGTTTTGGTCAGCCAAGTTTCCGATAAGACTATCTTGGAGAGAGCTTAGATAGTATTTAATGAGCCTTAGCTTCTCCACTATGCAGAGCTAGTACATCTCTTTGGAGGAGTAGGCAGTTGTGGTTGTAACATTCCGCTATTGAAACTAGTGGTTGGACATGCATGTATTGTATGACTGGAACTTACACTTATTAATATAACAAGAGCCAACATGTTTCATGCATATGTTGTATTGTATTCTATGTTATTTGGTTTACTCTAAATGATAGATGTATTTGTTTACTTACACATGCATGTGTAGCTATCTGTGTATGTATGTATGAATATTTCTGAAATGTGATGTTGATTTAACCATCACTTTGGATTGTTTGCTAACTTTCCTTCCATGTTGTGATGCAACTTTGCTCGTGTGTTCCCTTTTTAACTGCATGCTATCACACCCTTGCTACCAACAGAGTTATCTTACTTGCCTCTGTGTGAAATCGTGGTCAAGGCATTACCATACGACCCACTGCTAGGACTCCTACATCAAATAGTCTGAGGTCTAATTTGGATTTCTTACCGAGGAGATCCCCTGACATGTTGGCGGGTCCAGCACATCAACAATACACCAAACCATGTGATGACGTGATTAAAAAATAAGTATGTAGTCGTTTCACCAGTGTTGTTAAATGTAAGCATCGCCTCAATGCATCTACTAAATTCATCAATTGCGACAATAATATAACCATGCCCCCCACGTGAGTGATGGTTACATGTCATCAAGTCGATACCCCATTTTGCAAAAGGACCAATAGCAATAACATGCTGCAATGGAGAGGGTGGAGCATGGGCCTTTCAATCCTATATCTTAAATGAATGACACTTCTGAAGAGAGAGGATGTAGTCATGAAAGATGGTAGGTGAGAAGTAACCAACAAGTAAAAAAATTTGGGCGGTAGCATAACCAAATAAATTTCCACCACATGCCTCCAAGTGGCATTCGTGGAGGACTTTATCAGCATCCTCAAGGGTGAGGTACCTTCATAAAATAGTATCAATACCACGACAATAACAGGTGTTGCCAATAATGATGTAATTTCAGGCTTGGTAACCAATATGTCGTTGCTTAGAGCGAGACGTATTAGACAAGAAAGTCTTGGTTTGGAGATAAATCAGGAAATGTCCATACCATGGGTCAGATGATGAGATCAGAAATAATGACTCTCCAGGAATAGAATCTTTAGATTTATATTCCGAATCAAGGGAAGGAATATCGCACAATAGTTTTGCAAAAACTAGGTATTTCTTTGACTTGGATTTGCTGAACTCTAGGTTAAATTCTTATAAAATGACAATCCATTTTCAGTACTTTCCCCACAGAAATTGACATGAAAAAATGTATTTCATTGGGTTACAATCCAAAATGACCATATTTTTCTGAAGCAAGAAGTAATGGTGAAAACTTTGGACGGCTTAAACAGCTACCAAAGCCAACTTTTCTATGTGGGAATATCAAATCTTGGAATTGTTAATATTCTGACTCAAAAAATAAATGGGATGTTCAGTTCCTAAATAATATTCTTGGACCAATACCAATGTTATAGTAGAAATGGCAACAACAAGATACAAGAAGTAGTTGTGTTGATAATCAGGAGGTTATAGAAGAGATGCCCAAACTAGTACATCTTTTACGGCATCAAATGCTTTATGAGTCGCATCATCCCAATGGAAGGGAATCCCTTTTTTCAGCAAGCGGATAAATCCTTTGGTGAAATAAATATAATTAGGGATGAATCTTCACAGGAAGTTAGCTTTCCCTTGGAGTCATTGAAGTTGAACGAGTGAATAAGGTGTAGGAAAATCAACGATCACCTATACTTTCAATGGATCGATACAAATTCTTTGTTTTCATATTGAGAAAACCAAAAGTTCACTAGAACTGACACAAAACACACATTTGTGTGGTTTAAGTCAAATATTATAATGCCTGCAATGAAAGAAAATAGCCCAAATATGCATTGAGTGGTCAACCTAATGTTTGGAGTGATTAGGGAGGTCATCCAAATATGGTTGAACAATGTGTTTGATATCATTAAAAGCGTAATCCATGGCATGTTGAAAAGTGGACCCAACATTCTTTAAACGGAACGGGAGTTTCCTATAGCTAAACATTCACCAGTGAGAAATAAAAGTAGTTTTAGCTTGGTCTGTCGGGAGAACGTTGATTTTATTACAGCCCAAAAATCCATCCATAAATGAATAAATTTTGCAGGTAGTGTATTCATCAATAATCTAGTCAATAAATGGGGTGGGATAATTTTCCTTTCAACATGCACAATTTACATCCATATAATCGATGCACACTCAAATGGTGCCCTATTTCTTGATGACAGGAACTATATTCGACACCCAGTTAGTTAAAGGAACGGGGTATATGAAATCAACTCGAAGAAGCTTTTCAACTTCATCCTTAATACTAGTAGCCTTCTTGGGATAGACCAGATGGAGGTTCTTCCGGACTGACTTGGTATCAAGATATGTCTTAATTTCATGTACAACTATATTTGGGTCAATACCTAGTATCTATTCATAGGTCCAGGCAAAGACATCTCAGAACTCACAAAAAAGGGCTTGATAAGTCTCGATCTTGGATGGAGAACAAGATGATCCAATGTGTATATCTTTTACGACACCTGGCTTAATGGAAATATTAAGAGGTATCGTCTCTTTGATATTGGAAAGGTTCTCTTCTAAATCAACCTCATGAATAGACATAAAATTTGTAGAAAGTTTGACAGAATTGGCCAAGTATACATCACTAAGACTATCCTAAAAGGAATCAAGTAAGGAGGAATGATGGTGATGTTCATCCCACAGTGCATCATCTGACATCATGATCTCCATGATGCTTTCATTGGGTAGGGAATACATGCAAGAAAGGATCGTAAGACATACCATAATCCAATGATCTATCTACCCAATTAAGCGAATCGAAGGAAGAAACTGCACAAGATGAATAAATGGCTTCATAATATAGCTCAATGGGGCTTAGCGACATTCATTCACCAAAATTTTAGATGTCAATTTAATCTGCTACAATCGATGGATCGGTTAGGATAGTAGAAGATGATGTCATGTTGATATAGGCTACTAAAAATGAGTTGTTGGGAAGGAGAGGAGGAGGGAGTGAAAGGGTTCCCATAAGTGAAGAATCCTTTAACAATCCTACTATGAGATGTTGATATGACTGTAGATTTTCCCCTACAAGAGGAACACTTCCAGTAATATCTGAATCAAATTCAAAAGGGTGAGTTGTTCTATCGATACAATCCAAACTTTATGAGGAAAGGCAATCATATGAAAGTAAGTCGAGATGAAAGAATCCATGGCATAAACCCATGAACATCCCAATAGAAGATTGTAATCGAGAAGCCTATCAATAACTTTAGCTTCTATGGACACAATTTTTCCCCCTAATTCAACTTGCAGGGAGTTTTCAAAATCGCACAAGGTTTATATGTTCTCCCATCAAAGGCTTTCAATGTGGTAGGCGAATGACTCATTTGAGGAGAACCAATTGCCTTCAAGTAAGCCATGGACATAATTCAATTCGAGGGTCCCTCATCCATGATAGAATGATGAATATTCTTACCATAGACGATGACTTGGATTATAAAATCTAACTAAGCCTAAATAATATGGGTATAGTTTTCATGAGAGAAAACAACAAGGTTGGAATCAGATGGATCCAGACATCCGATAGCTAAAACTAAAACCTTATTTTGGGCAGGGCAGTTTTGCAACACCTCAAGAGTCGATATAGAAAATGTAAATTGATCCAAGTCTTCAACTGCGTTATAATTCTAAGTGGCTCTTCCATGAGGGTTGAAATCTGACTTACAAATCGTCAATTCATAAGTCAGTGGGGTCTATATAGTAAATTCGGTAGGAATCAATGGTGGAGTGGGATCTAATAAGGATGGTACTGAATTGGTAGGTTGATCAGAAGCCTGACCATTAGGTGGATTCACATTACCATAATCCTTATTTCGAGTAGATACCAAAACATCAAATCTTGACTTTGCGGAGGAAAGCATAAAAACCATGTTAGAGGAAGATGGGTCCCGCAACCATATGAATCTCTTGATTAGGAAACTGGTCGGTCAACACTACCGAAGAAGTGGAAGACATAAGAAATTGATTCACTTCAGCGCGGTGAGGATAATCATGTGTAAAGTGTTCCTCATTGTAAATCGAGAAAGTATATCGAGGCTTCCATTTATCATCCGAAGAGTGATTTATTTGTTTATCCTGCACTGAGGGATCTTTCTTTTTCTTACATTTTCCTTTCTTCTTGCTTCTAGGTTATTGTTCAGACTTGCCTTTATCATATGAAATGACATCCATCTTGGAAGAAGAATCCACAGGAGGATGGGATTGAGGGTTTTGAGCAAACGTGGATGGAGTAATAACATATGGTTTACTCATCATCTATGAGCTGGTAGAACCAATAATGCCATCAACAACATGAGATTATTAACCAAGCAAAAGAGGAATAGTATTCAAAGGTCTTGGAGCATTTGGTACCTTATCATAGAGCATGTTGGATTGGGTATAAACCAGATCCAAATATTGCGCACAAGAAATTACTTTCTCATTAGTCACGACTCCACCTTTGGCCACATCTTTTGTTATGGGTTCCAACAAAGATTTGGTAACCATTCTTCCATTAATTGATTGGGGACATAAACTTTGACCAACCAATGATGATGCATTTAGTCATGACTGTGGCTTGAAATGTGAGTGGAATCAGATTGTTTGAAGTTGGTTAATAGTTTCATTCCAGTTTTGTATCTTATGGGGAACTAGAAATGCGTGGGGAAGGTTGTAGCTAAGGACCTGAAATCATGGAATGAATCTCTAGGTAAATCAATATACCATTCAGCAGTGGTATACGTAAGCATTCTTTGGAAAAAAAAGTCGAATAGAATCATTGTTAAGGGAGTTTGATGAATACCATATATGATACATCATGACATGCCGATAGGTCTTCTCTTGGATTCCCATTGAATTTAGAGATATCGGAAGGAAATTTGGTAGGAATAATTAGCCACCAAGGTGAATTAGCAATGGGGTTGTTGGTGAGTCGATTCAAATCTCGAAAGTTGAGAGAAACCACAAAAAGAAACTACCAATTAAATTCTGATGGAGGATGACCTAGATATGAAGGAATAGTTTGGGAAATAAGCACTTGCATTCCTGGATAAGGAGGCTCTTAGTAATAAGGAAGCTAGGTACTAGAATAAGGAGGATCCCAATAACCAGAATATAAGTGACCTTGTTGACCAACCCCAGGGTAACCATGGATTTTTTGTCCTTGAAAAGGAGCCTGAGGAATACCTTGATAAGGCATATACTATTTCTCGATGGGAGTTTTCATTTTCCCATGATAAAGAGGGGAAATTTAAGGTTTTTCCAAGTTGTACAAAGTTTGTCCTGCTGGAATTTGAGGCATACCTTTTGCAAGCAATTGAGATGGAAAAGGAACTTATAAAGGCTGAGTAAGAAGGACTTGAGAGGTACCAAATATTAAAGGAATGGGTTGAGATGTGATCACAACCTATACAGGTTGAGTTACATGAATCTGATCTTGTTGAGGTACATATTGAGGAATAGGAACTTGAGACAAAGATGACGCATGTTGGGAAATGAATAATGAACCCAACATTGAACTAGGATGAACGGGAAAGGTAGGCTTCCAAATACTAGCAACCATCCCAGGATAAGGAGGAATATCAGAAGGTTCATTACCAAGTTTAGGTATACCAACAAGAGGTTTCCCCCTGCCAAAGGAGGAGGGGATGATGGAGGAAATTTCCCCCCATGTGGAGGGTACCCAACACAAGGATAGTTAGGTTGTTGAAGAGGACCTTTCCCCCTAACATAAAGGCCAAACTGTTGTTCAACTATCATTGTAGGAAGAAGAGAAAGAGTAGGTTGAGTAGAAATCATAAGAGTAGCGCTAGAAAGCATTCCCGAAGTGGAAGACATGGGAGATGTCCATAAACTAGAATATGCACCAGATAAGGTACTAGATAAAGACTGATAATTGTCATGATAACTTGGTGGAATGGATGAGCCACCATATATATGTGTCTCTGGTGATGTCGAAAACATAGATGTGGAAGCAACATTTGGTGTTTCAACCATAGTGGTAGACCCAACATTTGGTGTTTCAACCATAGTGGTAGACATAGTCTGGGAAGCCATATCAGTTCCAGTCATAGTCAATAATCCTGATGTAGATTGCCACATGAAATTTTTGGGTGAGTTAAAAGAATTAGGAAAAGGAGTTTGTATAGAAGGTGGAGGAGGAAGAAGAGGATGGGTTGGATAAATGAAAAGTACCTCCAAATGAGTATAAGGATGAGGCTCTTCTTGTGGGATCTCCTTAATACTCACAAGTCCAAGTGGTAGCGGTTCATCATGGGGGCTGAGATATATGGTAGGTGGATTTGTGTGAGACAAAGGAAGAGAAGATGTAATACCTAAAGTAATAGGTAAAGATTACTTAGGCTCCTCAGGTTCAATGAACTCAAGAAATAAAGTCTCTAACTCAGGAAGGTCAAGTTCTATAACCTCAAGAAATAAATTTTTAGGTAATTCAGTATCATTTGTGTTAGTTTCAACGACAAGAGTAGATGTAACCTTGGGTTTGGTACTTAAGTGGACAGATGATTCTGGTTGATTAGATTAAGGAGGAGGACCAGAAGTAGTTCTCGAGTTTCCTGATTTGGTAGTTTGCATTATTTTATGCTTCTAAAGATGGCCAAGAGTAGCCTCTGGTGGAAAAGGAGGCTTATTTTTCATTATACATGAACGATGGAGAGGAGGATCTTGTTGCTCCACATTGGATAGTAAATTTTATTAACACAAAAATAAATAATTCAAAAAGAGGGTAATCTAGGCATAAAGGATTACCAAGAAACTGTGAACTGCAATATAAATGTATGACAACAAATCTCCCCAATGTTGTGTTCAGTGTCTCACGGTATACAAGGCGGCAGACTCCGTTACTGTTGATTGTGTTGGACTCTCCCAAATTCAAGGGATCTCCCAGATATTAAGTCCCAACTAGACCTCACACCATTTGGTATAGGAGTCCCATCTGGTATGATTCCTTGGTTTCCATTTGTCTTAATTATTTTCCTTAGCTCTTGCTTGTCAACACATGAGAGTGGTCTTTTTTGTCTTTAAAGTCCATGTGCCTAGTGAATGCTATTATTACTTGTGTCAAGGTTCTTTCACTAAGGAGAGAGAGGGTGAAAGTGAGTTTGTAGATGAAAGGGAAGAATTCCAACTCTGTTAGAAACACACAATGCAACAGGACATGTGTAGCTTCTCGAGGACTAGTCCACACAGATGCAGAAGTCACAACACACAAGAGGGATAACACATAAAACTCTCAATGGATCAGTCAGCATGAGTGTGACGACCATTATAAAATTTCATGGAAAGGTTATGTCTGATGTTCAGTGAGGTAGCCCATGTGGGAAAGATAGTGTTAACAACATATACAACACATTTTCATAAGTATATGTATTAGAGAAACCAAAGTAGTTCAATTGTTTTAACATAGGTTAAATCAACATGCATTACAAGTGTTCGAAGATTAGCCTCACCAAAAATTACAATACATGTGAAAAAATGTGATGACCTATTATTTGGAATTGTTACACAGTAAGTTATCACCGCTTTCACTCTTGGTCTTCTCACTTTGTCATGTGTCCAAGTCAAACATGCCTATGATAGACAAATGCTCTCCTATGCTGCCAATTGACCCACTTTTCCATAGTTATCTGCCTCATTGCGGCTATTGGCTTAATAAACACACTGACAGGCACTCATGAATAGTCCATTCGCGTTTCCAGTGTGGAAGTACATCTGATTCCCACGATGGCCTAATTTTACGCACCAACGTAGGGCTATGCGTTTCCTTTGGCAATTATTTGACTAGCTGCATTGATCACCTGCGATGTTAGTGCTAAAACTCAGTTTTATGCCCGCGATGATCCATATTAGGTGAATTTGTTCCAACAGTCGGCCTTCCAGATGACTCCAAACCTGGTTGTTGGCCTCATTTATGTCGCCCTTCCTTCCCTGGTGTGGCAGTTCCATCAATTGTGCTACCTTCTGTAGAGCCTCTAACCTACACCTCATCATCCACTATTACCTACTATTTTTCATCACTTATCTCTCTCTTTCACCTCATTTTCCATGTAAAACCACCCAGATCATTACATTAGATTCATTAAGCCATGATCAAGTGAGCTTTTGCTAATGTTGTGATTGTTTTTGTTTTAGATTTTGACATAATGTTACAGGCATTCCATAGCTATCTGATGATTCCGCAGTATCTGGAGATTCCGCAACCTTTTTTGTTGCTTTTCCTCAGGGTTCCACGTGCCATTTTTGCCAAAAAGAGCCACATGGGTACTTAGGTATCAATGGTGTCTCGAGGTTCCTGTGCCATTTGTTCAATCATCCACGTCATCTGTACCTCCGGTCAAACAGGGGCAAGATCCGGTCAACGAAGGAAGCTTAACGGTGATGCGTAAGCTGTTGGGTCACGTTAGCTCAAACGGTGACTTGCCCGTGTTACAAAGGATGTGGGGGACATAATCCAACTCTGGATTCAATGCCCATGACGACCAGGACCTCCAGCTCACCCACGCAGGCTCATGACGTGTAATTGCAGTTTTAATTATGCATGACAGTTTGTTTATTTTCAGTTTTAGCAGCATGCATAGGCTATCCTTCAGATGCCTATAAATACTTGCGTCTACGTACACTTATGTTAACTTTTACTTGCTGTATTTTTATGAACTTGTTGTAATTTTCGTGCATTCCCAAGACTCTGTTTTAATAGTGCTGTTCTAGCACTCTTGACTGTGAATTTCTGCACATTGGAGTAATAGAAGCAGTGCTGTTTTGAAGCTTTCAACACTTTGAGTCTTCTTTGGGTTATGTGAATGGAGGGCCCCTGTTCATATTAACCTTGTATAGTATTTTTATGTTCAACATTTCCTTTTCTTAACGTATGTACAGCATAATTGACTTCATTTTAATTCATTTTGAATCCTTTCTTTAAGCTGATCAGCATTGCTCTTTTGCAGGTTTTGACCCGGGATTACTTGTGTGTTTATGTGTTTGCTTTATATCTAGTGGTAGTTTCAGTTGACAGATTCAAAGTTGCTACCTTTACTTTATTTCCATAGCTAATTTTTGTTTTATTTCTCAAATCTGTCTGCTAACATATGAATGGTCTCTTTATTATAAATTGTTTATCTTTTGAGATCAGAATACTAATAACTTGCAGCTGACTTTGGGTACTTTTTAGACTACTCTTTAACTACTTTCTAATCGTGCTTTACACAATACTATGTGCTAGAGGCAGAGAGTTAGAAAGAGCAAAAATATTATCACTAGTCTTTAAAGTAGATTTTTCTCATTTTTATCATTTCTTAGACTTACCTTTAGCTACTTCTTAATCGTGTCTTACACAGTACTATG
>APFE031673156.1:0-10560 GCA_000404065.3 Pinus taeda | reverse complement strand
CAATTTTAATTAATTGATTAATTTTTAATTAATTAATTTTGGGGAAACCAGTGATATTATGCTTCTAAAGGTTTAGAGGGATTTATCTGTCTAATCTGGGGGAGCCAGTTTCCACTAATCTCACTCCCATTGTCCCTGTTGAGGATTAAATGTTTTCACTTTCATGAGTTGGGACATTATGCCACGAAGTGTTCGCACAAGAAGGTGAGAAGGAATCCCTCGAGAGGAGCAACATGTGAAGCTCTTGATTCGTAATTCAAGTTGGATTTGACCCTCATTGTTTGCATGGTGACATCAGTGGTGGGTAGTGTGTGGTGTTTGGATAGTGGAGCCTCATTCCATACGACTGGAAACATGTAGTTCTTCAGTGACTTGGAGCAGAAGGACATCCAGATGCACATCGAAATGGGAGATGATGGAAGGTATAGCACGTTCGCATTGGTATTATTACTTCCATGGGGAGTCTGGTTCTCCTCTCACATTAAAAGATGTCGTGTATGTTCCGAGTCTGAAGAAGAATTTGGTTTCAGTCGTTATGTTGGAGGACCGTGGATATGATGTGATATTTAGCAAAGGAAAGGATTTTCTTTGTCACATTTCCTAAAGACAAGTGAAGAAGATCAGGGTTCGGGTGACGAACCTCTACAAATTGGATGTAGAATATTGTATTGCTTTGAGAACAAAAGCAGAGAAGGTGTAGAGTCGAGACATCGATGAATTGTGGCATAGAAGATTGGGCCACTTACACCAAGAAGCTTTGAAGATCATGCAACAAATTTCTACAAGACTTCCCAAGGGTACACTAAAGCATAGAGATACATGAAAAGGGTGTGCATTGGGGAAGTACACCAAACCCACCTTTCAAAATAAGGACATTCGAGCGCAAGCAATCCTTGAAAGAGTTCACTCAGATGTGTGTGGATCGTTCTCGACAGCCTCCACGGCCAAGCACATGTATTATGTAATATTTGTAGATGATTTCTCATGTAAGTGCTGGATTTTCTTCATGCAAAAGAAAGATCATAAATTCTCTAAATTTTGTGAATTTAAAGCACTTGTTGAGAAAGACACTGGCAGGAAAGTGAAGGCTCACAAGAGTGATAAGGATGGAGAATATGTGTCGAATGAATTCAAGAACTTTTGTGCACCAGAAGGCATTTGACAGGAGTTAATAGAAATCCATAACCCACAACAGAATGGCGTGGCTTAAAGGAAGAACATAAGTATTGTGGGAGTTGCACGAGCAATGTTACATTATTAGGGCCTACTTTTGCACTTGTGGGTTGAAGCATGCAACACAATTTTATATGTGTAGAACAGGAATCCTCTTCGGATTCTCAGGATGAGTACACCAAAAGAAGCCTTTTTGAGGTAAGAAACCAAATGCAGCATACTTCAAGATCTTTGGTTCATCATTTTATTGTCATGTTACCAAGGATGTAAGGAAAAAGCTAGAGCCAACAACTTAGTTGGGCATATTTGTGGGGTACACTAATACACCTCACAAATATCAGGTGTACTTGTCATCTCATAGGATGGTAAATTTTCATAGAGATGTGAAGTTAAATGAAGAGAAGGCCATGATATGTTCCCTTGAGAGGGAGATTCAATTGCATGCATATGAGGAGCTTTTAGCTCCAAAGGAAGAACCTCAGGATGATGTGGAGCAAACAAATGCAGAGGAGCAGAGAGTGGAAGCACCCACTCATGCAGAGACTTTCAACGATGAAAGGAGGCACACCAGATAAGCTCATAGATTGATACATGATGCTAGAGAAAATGTGGGAGCTCCCACATCACAGGGCAAAAAAAGGAGGTCACTAGATCGGTATATTGGCTACATGGCTATGATGAGCGAGAGTGTAGAGATTGAGCCATCCTCATTTGAGGAGGCAGTGCACCAACCAGTATGGGTTGATGCCATGGTAGAGGAGTATGACTCCATTATCAGAAACAATGTTTGTGAAGTGTTCCCAAGACCAACAGACAAGTCAGTGATGAGTTCTAGATGGTTTTACAAGGTAAAGCAAGTAGCATATGGGAGTGTGGAGAAACACAAGGTGGCTAGAGGGTTCTCTCATGTGGAGGGAATTGATGATGAGGAGACATTTGCTCCAGTAGCAAGGTACTATTCAATCAAATCTATTCTATCACTTTGAACACATATGGGATGGAAGATACATCAGAAGGATGTGAAGACAACATTCCTCAACAGAGTGATTGAGGAAGAAGTGTACATTGAGCAACTGAAAGGATTTGAGACCTTCAACAAAAAGTCGCATGTGTGCAGACTCAAGCGAGCTTTGTATGGATTGAAACAAGCACCTCGTGCTTGGTACACGAGGATTGACAACTATTTCACCAGGTTGGGTTTCACCAAAAGTGAAGCAGATGTGAGCCTTTACCATATTGTGGTTGAAGGTAAATTGTTGATTATAGTATTATATGTCGATGATTTAATTCTAACAGATGATGAGAAGATGGTAAAATCTTGCAAAGAGGATCTTGTAAGAGAATTCGAGATGAACGACCTGGGGATCATGCATTATTTCCTTGGTATGGAAGTATGGCAAGGAGATGAGGAATTATTTGTCTCTCATGTAAAGTATGCCAACGAGATACTGAATAAGTTCAACATGGAGAGAAACAAACCCATGGAGACTCCTCTAGCAAGGAATTGGAGGAAGGAAGATGCTACTTCTAGTGAAGTAGCGGAGGCTACTATTTACATACAACTTTTGGGTTCACTTATGTATTTTTTGAACACATGGCTAGGCATATGTTTTACTGTTAACCAGCTTAGTCAAGCAATGGTTAAGCCAACCAAACTTTATTGGAAGGCAACTAAACATGTGTTGAGATATCTTAGAGGAACCACTCAGTTTAGTCTTTGGTACAGATGGACAGAGGGAGTGAAGCTTCAAGGTTTCATAGATGCAGATCGGGCAGGGAGTCCATTCAACAGGAAGAGCACATCAGGGGGCATCTTCAGTATTGGGTCAGCAGTTGTTTCTTGGTACAACAAGAAGTAAAGATCAGCTGCACTCAGTTTTGTAGAAGCATAGTACATGGTTGCTATTCAAGTAGCTTGTGAGGCTACCTGGATGAGGAAGATCCTTGTTGGGACATTTGGTCAGTAGATGGATCCTCCAGTGATTTACTTTGACAATCAGAGTTGTATCAAACTCTCTAAGAATTCAATTTTTCATGATCGGTCCAAGCATATTGACATCGGTATCACCATCTAGGATATTGTGTGTGGAGGATAATCATGTTGTTGGAGTACATTCCTACAGAGGAACAAGATGCAAATATCTTAACTAAGGCACTGTCAAGAGGAAAATTCTAGTTCCATAGAGGCAAAATTGGGGTATTTGATAATCCCTTTCTTTTTGAGAGGGAGTGTTGAAACTGCAAGAGGAAAACCCTAATTTAATTTTGTCCTTGAAATAAATTAGGAGTAAAATTGTAATTCCACATCACAAGACAACTTGTACGAGTTAACTAAGTTAAATCGACTTAGTTGGTTCAGTTAATTTGAGTTTAGGGTCTAACTTGAGTCATGTAGAGTGTCTCCTACTTTATAGGAGCCATGTTTGAGTTCATTTTGAGTTGTAATTAATTAATTCAAATTAACTGAGTTAAAGTTGGTTAAACTAGTTCTAACTGATGGAGGAACTAGTAGGAGGTTAGACAGTGGGGTGTTGCTTCATGTGTTCAACTAGTTAACTGATGATTCACTCATAAATAAATAATGCATGTCAAATATGAGAGTTACCTAGTTGAGATTGGAGTTCATGGATAATGTACTATCAGTTGTATAATCATCTGAATTGTACAGGTTGTGCATGCAGTCAGAGGAAAGCCTATGATGGATTACGCAATTCCAATTGAGGAATTTCTTTAATTAATAGGGGGATAAGTCCCAAGGGAACAATTCAAGGAAATAGGGACTTGGGAGGCCAGAAATTTGGTTAAATATTAGCCTAGGCTTGTCTAGGAAGTTGTGAGATAGATAGAGATAGTGCAGAGGTTCCTCGGGCTTGAGCAAAGCATTATAATCTTCTCATATTTTCTGACGAATCAATATACAGATAGCAGGGGCTTTTAGCTGTGGCTTTCCCCAAGAAATCATTGTGCAATGTGTTGATTGAATTCTTTCTCTTGTATGCTTCATGATTGCTCGATCAATTAATTGTTTTTTATGATGAGTAGATTAGATTTAAGTCTTTTGTTTTACCATGTTACAATTAGCAGTTTGAATCTACAAGGAATTTCTACAAAAACTTCATGGGCAGATCAGGTGGATGAGGAAGATTTCAAGAATATTATTGTGCACTTTTCGAAGAATGATCAGCCATAATTTATAGAAAATGAAGGTTGGAATCAAGTTAGGAAGAAAGGAAAAAAAATTTCATCAAGAAAAATAATAATTCAGACTAGATCAAAATAAAAATACTGAAAAATGGAATGTAAATGTGTTTTGATATTGGTTTTTTTTTTTGGAAAAAAAATTATTGGAAAGGGACTAAATTTTTTGCGAGATCCTAACATAACCATCAACGAAAGTTGGAGTGACTCGGCTCCCTGGTGGGTGCTAGAACTTTCCAGGATTTTAAAATCACATTTTGAAGATTGAACCAGATCATGCATGGTTTGAGGATAGCTACTACCATTGGTTTTAATAAATCCACTGCTCACCGGATGGAAACCATATTTGTCACTGATTTCACCGAATTCTGATGAAACCATACTCCCTACATCTCCCATATGGAGGCCATTAAACAATGTGTTTAAGCTTAGAGGATCAGTTGGAAACTTGGTGGAGGAATTGGATCACTATGGTGTTGTTGTGAGGTTGATAAACCACCTAGTTCTCTTTCCTAGATGATAAACCACCATTACAAGGAAATTTGAGTCATTGTGGTGCTTGTCGCGGGGTTGATAAAGCACCTGGACATTGGACTATAGACTCTTAAGGTGCTTTCCATGAATAGGTGGCTAATAAACAACCAAAAGCAATTGATTTCACCTCCTGGAACTGAGATGCAACCCATTTGATCTTAGGTGAAGCCTTGTGTTTTAACCCAAAGAGCAAGCGAGTCATTGTGGTGCTTATTGTTAGAGAGTGGTTGATAAACCACCTGGATAATAGACTCCTCCTTTTATGTGATTAAACCTTGGGTGTGAGTTTCCTTGAGCACGCATCCCCTTAGACTTTGGATCTGGATCAGGGGTGGTTAGTTTTAAGAAAAATTGCAGTGTGGCTAGCATATAGTTGGGTGGAGAGTTGAAGTCCCTCCTTTAGTTACAACCAGCTATAGACACAAAGATACGTGTAAATTTCCTATGTATATTGTCTTATGGACTGCGATGAATCTTTTTATGTTGTGAATGGCACAAGATTTATGTGTTTGCAAATGTAAATGAATTCTTGAGTTGTAGAGCTCATTGTTATGTTCATGATTATAATGATATCATTTATGCTCATGCATTTTAAAGTATGCCTAGAATATCATGATTACATGCACGGTGAATGCAAAATTAAGTGCTTATATTCAGTTAGTTGATTTCCATGCTCATGGTTATACTTAGTTTAACTAGTCCCTACATTCATTATTATTTAAAATTGATAATTTAGGTATCAAGCACGTGGGCCATAGGATATCTTAAGGCCTCAAGAGGTTGGGCATGGAGCGGTTGCCCTTCTGCCTATAAACCCAACCTAGGTTATTTTAGTTCATGATTTCTCATGTTGCCTGGATCGTTAGTTAGTGGGAGTGAGCTTAACTTCATTGATATGTTGGTAGGGCCAACACCAAGTAGGCATTGGTAGAACCATGCCCCAAAAAAACCGTGTCGTGTGAACAAACATTAATTGTTGGCCATAGGCTATAGTGTTTGACCTTAAGGAATAGGCGGGGGATGATACACTTGGCCAAATATTAGTTGGTAGCGAGCGAAAGTTTCAAGGGTGGGGTCAAAGTGAAATTTGGAGCTTCAATTTGTTTCCCACTACTCACCGCACCCTACGGTGGTCATTGCATAATATGATGCATGTGAGCGCATCGATGGAGGTCAACTAACCCAATTCAAAGTTCCATCGTGAAACATTACCATTGCTCACCACCCATTGCCTCCTTTCCTTTTTTTGACACTAAACACTACGGGCAAAAATAACATACAACGTCATGATATGTGTCTGATGGAAAGGCCCACCAATACAACCTGTCAAAGTTGCGTGAAGGCCACATGGCGAGTATGATGACATGGTCTATTCTAAATGGCCAAAGATCTAATTGAGTGTAAATTTTGATCTCGGAATTAGACCAAGGTAAAATTGGTATTGTCAGAAAAGTCTTGACAAGTTGAACACTACAATGATATCATAAGTTAATTATGCAAACTTGCAAAACAAGAATTTGTGCTAATTTGATCCTCATAACACATCTTGGGGATCAAGTTAAACTATAATTAACACCTTCCTCAACCTAAGAATCTTTAAGGGAGTGGAAGGAACGTGGTTACAAACCTGTCATGACGAAACAAAGTCACATATGCACTTATCCTAGGTTTAGAATGCCTCCATCTAGACAGGACTGAACTCATAATCCACCAAATTTGATTCCATTTAATCATGTGGCACGTTGAATTAAAAACTGACAAAGATCATAGTTACCATTAGAAAATGTGTGACAAATTCCCCATAGATGGAAAAAGCAACCTAGAGCCTAACCTGTAGTAGATGAAAAAATGAAGACCATAGAACTTCATTCTCATTGTAATGTATTACAATCCCTATATTTATTTATTTTTATTTAGAATTTGTGTTCTATTTTTTTAGGTTTGTATTTGATATTAATATTTTGTTTAATCGTTTATCTTTATTAATATGATGGTTTATTATATTTATGCTTTAGGTTGGTTTATTGTATTTGTAAAAGCTTATGGTTGCAAGGATTTAATGATCTGGATTGGATCATTATATTCTTTTTCATTCATCTCAATGCTTTCAGGTTGGAAAAAATAGATAAATTAGGTTACAAAAGCAGTTTGAGCAAGAAGACCTGATTGGAGAATTGGAATTAAAAATATTTTGGGGTCATTTTAAGGCCTTAAACAATGTTTTTCAATGGTTAAAAATTGCCACCTAAGTATTGTTAAGAGTGATGCTTTTCTAGAATTGAATACCTTCCTAACGACGTAAGAATCACCTCAATTGGAGTTTGAATGCAAAAGTTATGCTTCCTGGAAGTTGACATATTGTGATTGACCACTATAATTCGAGATGATGCCACATCAGCCATGTTACTCATTAAAAAAAGTTCAGCCACGTGCTAACTATGAAGAAGACTCTATAAGGGTCAAAGTTATATCTCTAGTTAAAAGTTGAAGGAGTCAAACTTGACCACTAGTTGGTTATCAGGTTGTGTTATAACTGAGTGCAATGGCAATTGTCAACAATTAAGCTTTGCGGACAAAGCTTTTTGAAGAGAGGGGAAATGTTACGAATATAATTTATATAAAGATAAAATAAATATAAATGAATAAATAATAATCATAATTATAGTTAATTAATGATTAGTCAATGAACAAACGTGTCTCTAAAGACATGACCATTTGTGAAGGGGCACCTACCTAGGTATATAAGTGGGCCCTCATTGTAACATTTATCAATCCTTGTATATTCATCTTATTAATAAAAATATTATTTACAATACATTGTGTATTTCACTTTTAAAGTACAACAATATACAGTTTCGTTGCTACACTTAGACACTAAGAGGTAAGGGGGTTCTTTTCTATTTGAATGTGTTTTGTTCCACAGTAGAGTAGAGTAGCTAAGTGTGGATAGAGAGAGAGTATAACATAGGGAGTTTGTGTTTTGTAGCAGAGTTGATAGAAGGATACAATTCTTCAAAAGAAATCTAAAACTGCAAGATAGGGGCAATGTGACCTTTGATGGACTGGATTGAAAGGAAAACTTCCAAGCAAGGAGAAATTCCACTCGAAGGAGAAGGTAGAGGAAACATTTCCTTACCTCATGCAATAAAATCTTTTGGACACCAAAATTCTCCCAAAATGGGGAGGTATGACCTAATTAGATTATTATATTATTTTCATCAATCTCAATGCTTTAAGTGTGGAAAAATCATAGAAATCACCTTACAAGAGCAGTTTTAGTGATGGGATCAAGTTGGGAAGATTAAGGTTAGAAACCTTTCAAGGCCAATTCAAGGCCTTAAATGATTTTTTTTGGGGGTAGAACTTTGTCTCTTAAGCACAACAAACTGTAATTTTATTCAAGACTCAAATACCTTTCCATTTGTTTAAGAATTGTGTTAATTAGAGCTTAGATGCAAAATTTATGCTTCCAAGAAGTTGACCTATCTGATTGACCACCATAATTTGAGAGGATGTCGTGTTAGCCTTAGTATTCATGGAAAAGTGGCTAGCCACAAGATAACTATGAAGAATATTCTATAAGGGTCAAATTTGCAACTCTAGTTAAGAGTTGAAGGAGTCAGACTTGACCAATAGTTGGATATCAAGATGTGTTATAACTAGGACATTAAGAGGAAAAGGGGTTCCATTCTATTTGAGTGCATTTTTTTCCATGTCAGAGAAGAGTAGCCAAGTGTGGATAGAGATAAAACATAACAAAGGGGGTTTGTGTTCTATAACAACCCACTAGCTACAGGTCTTAGGTAACTCCACAAAGAGTGCCTTCTCCTTTGCACTTTCATAATTTCAATTTCAATCAAATGAGAGTAGAGTGTTGGCCTTCGATTTTTCCATATTTTTCAATGCTTTATTTAACCTTTTTTCCGCTCACATCCTAATTGTATATTGTCCACATATTATGCATTCCTAATCCTTTGAAACCAAATCCCTTTTGACACACATATTGAGGTAGAAGTTGCTTACTTGCATTAATTTCTAAGTCTATGATGAAGTGATTCAATTTTAATCTTATTCTGTTAAGGACCAATTGTTTAGCCCGGTTTCTGTACTAACAGTTCAGTTCTAGTACCTAATCGTGGTTGGCATATATGTGTACTTCTAGAAGAAAAATCACCACATGGGTTTTGAAGCCGGAGATATTTGAACAATTGTAATTTATTCATACCACACTCAGGTCGCATGTGTAAAGCCAACTCGAAAACAACACTACAAGTCAAAGTTTCAATACAGTTAACTTTATACATGATTTCCAAGGCGATAAGGGTGAAATTGAAAATTTATGGAACATGGGTTTTATTTCTAGTATAGAAAATTGGTTTCCACATGATTTTTTTCCCCAAAATACTAAACAATTCAAGAGATATCCATGGTTCTTTAACGTAAATATGCCTAAAATGCAAAAATTGGCTCAGATTTGAGGAAAAATCCAAACCAACCACCTAAAGAACAAGAGGAATGAATGTTATCTATTTTCAAAGTATGGGAATGAGTTGGTATGATGTACTTGCAAGATGGGATACAAATAACCCAATATTACCTTCAATGCTATCATTTTTGCTATCTTGAATGTATTGGGGGATTGGTTTTGATCCATCCCAATGATATTTTTGTACAAATATATAGACTCAAAATAGATTCTAGGGATTTTTGAGTCTAGGGTTGTTGATTATTCACTCTTGTAATAAGATTGGGATAGGTAGCTAGTAGGAGGATCATTGCGGCAACAAGTTTATGTGTTGCCTCTTCTTGTAAACAATGTTGGTTTTCCATCAATGAATGTTGTTTGATTTATGTGTTTTGGTGTATCATTGTAGCTTGATTTGATTTCTCTTGGCAATGTTAGTTAGGTTGGGAAGGGCCCTGTTGTCGCACATAATATCTAGGCACCGCGACAACGGATCAGATCGAGGGTTGTCACCCTGATCCCCAATCTCTCAATTTAAGTTGTCTCCCAACATCAAGCTAAGTGGGGTATATCCTATGGAAATGGGATGAAGGAGAACTAGTTGGGAACCAACAAGTTTGGGGGACACAGTCAAGCAACCAAGTACTTGCTTTAGATTTAGTAATACTTATAGGATTCGATTAGATGTAAACAATTAATACGAGTGCCTTATGGAGTCAACAACCTTGCTAGGAAACTTAGGACTAAGTAATTGATTGGCAACTGCTGCTTGGATGAATAATCATCTTATATGAAATGCATATCCTAAAACTAATGTGAGATGCATGAATCTTGGTTAATTTTATTTAAATGCCTATCTAAGTTTAAACCCTTCAATCCTTTATATATTGAGCATGATTTTGTAGTAAATGGCAGAGAGAAGATAAGGTGAAGCACACTAAGGTGTGATTAATGATACCTCTACTGAGAATCTAACATACCCAGTGCCTCCGGCGTTGCAGAGAGTTGTGGCTCTCACGACTGCAAGGTCACCATTTTAAGTACTACTAAAAGCAGGGTTCTCAAGCAAAGATGGATGGGTACCTATCATTCTATCAACCAAGCTTATGCTTAGGAGTAAATTTTAATTATGCAAAACTAACTTAATATGCAAATACATGAAATGATTAGAATATGATATGAAGTTAGAT
>APFE031673154.1:0-13590 GCA_000404065.3 Pinus taeda | reverse complement strand
TCTTATAATTCAGTTAGCTTAATCTTCAGTGAATGCATCAGAACATTATTAAGCATATTAACAGTAAACAGGTGCAGTGTAACAGAACAGGACATCACACAAGAGCCACACACATGAACACCATGATATAAGGTGGAAACCCAATGTGGGTGAAAACCACCTGCTGCAATTCGTTTCTTTTTAATGAGAAACTTCTTTTACAATATACTGGTGCAGTCCTTTACCAGTATGCAGGCTACAACCTGCAGAGGGCTACAACCCTCTCTCGTTTTCCAACTACTTCTGGAAGGGAGCTACAACCCCCTCAGCTCTTGTACAAGCTGATCCATTTACTAGTACGTAGGTGCTGACCCTACAATCTTCAGGGACCACGTTTCATCAATTTTCATACTGGATCCAAGAGTACAAAACAAACATTACTGCAATACAATCATCAACTTAAACTTGCATCATAATTCATTAAACAACCCAATACTGAATCACTGAAACCCTGTCATTAAGAACACAGAACCCAAACCAGAGACCAGAACTCTGTAACAACCACCAGAATCAGCAACAACCTGAGATATCAAACTTTATCATGCATACGCTACTGCACTTTACCGAAACCGCGTGTATACGCACTTTCTCCAAAGGAAACCTGCTTACAGATCTAGAAATGATTACTTATGCCTCCGCTGTCAGATCCGACCCTTGCCAAACTTCCCGAACAGACAACCAGCAATACCAGATCCTCTCACTTCGTCAGACACCCAATGCTCACTCTTTTTCACACCTCTTGGCCTAATGATCTTCTCCTTATATAGGTTTAGGCCTCTCTCAATACCATGGTCCAAAACCATAACAAACCAATACCATCAACCTCGAAACTAGGGATCAACACGTCCGTCGAGACACCATGGTCCAAAACCATAGGCACAACTTCCAAGGACTAACTGCCACGGACCAAAGGTACTTTTCACATGTACGCACTTTTACTGAATCAAACCTGCGTGTATACGCGGATTCTCCTTGATAAACCTGCGTATATCTCTTTCTTGTCCTGCTGTACTGAGATCTGTCCTCTGATTAAGTTGCCATCACCTGTACCAACCTTTGAGCACCTGTACCAACCTCTGAGTGAGTTGCCATCAAGGACAACACTTGAAACATAATGCCAACAAAACTTGGTCAAGAATGGTGGCCAAGTTGAAGGGCAAATTTCTGCCAAGGGACTATCAAATTGCGTTACATAGACAGGTACAGAACTTAAGGCAGAGAGGATTGACTATAAAGGAGTACACAAAGGAGTTCTACCGAGTGAATTTGCGAGCCGGATATACAGAAGATACTGCAGAAAGGACAGCCCGATATATTAATGGACTGAGAATGGAAATTTTGGATGAAATAAGTATTTTGTCTCCAAATAATACTGAGGAGGCATACCAGAGCGCAGTAAAGGCGGAGGAGAAAATTACCTGAAGACAGAATGTCGGGAGAGGATGAGGATCCGCCAGAGGGAAAGGCCAGTCCTATGGCAAGGGCCGGACTGCTAGCAACAGTGAGGAAGCCAACAGTTCGAAAACTTCGGGAACAACAGAAAAAGGAGACAGTGTGAGAGGTGGCAGATCGTTCCAACGCGACAGAGGAAATGGCCGAGGAAGAGGGACTGGTTATCAATGCTATAGATGCCACAAGTGGGGGCATCATTCGTTTGAGTGTCGAGAAGCAGATCCAGCTGGACATCGAGGTGCGTATGTGGCGCAACCGGAGGAAACAACAACACTCACTCAAGAGGCAGAGAATGCCCCAGAGACGGGAGAAGCTTTAGTGCTGCATAAGGTGTTGTTGAAACCAGTCGACGAGATTACCGAATAAACGCAACGGAAAGCTCTGTTCAGGACGATTTGCAAATCACAAGGTAAGTGTTGTAAGATGATAATTGACAGTGGTAGTACTGACAATTTGGTATCCACAGAAATGGTGGAAAAGCTGGGGCTGAAGCGTTTAAAGCATCCCAGTCCATATAGAGTTTCATGGTTACAAAAGGAGCACCAATTGCTGGTGGACGAGCAAAGCGAGGTTGAGTTTCAGATAGGTAGATATAAGGATAAAATTATCTGTAACATTATGCCGATGGACGTATGTCACATATTGCTGGGCAGGCCTTGGCAATATGATAGGAAGGTAACACACAATGGAGTGATGAATTGTTATAAATTCGAGAAAGATGGGGTCAGGCATACCCTTGTGCCTATCAAAGAAGAGAAGGGAGTAGCTGAAACAAGTGAACCCAAAGCGTTGTTAGTGAGTGGAAAGCAGTTTTTAAAGCAGGTTGAGGGCAGCGAAATAGGTTATGCTGTAGTCAAGAAAATAAGGACAGTTCTCTTACACACAGAAATAACAGATTTGCCCATAGAGATACAACAAATGTTTGAAGAATTTACGGATATAGTGGTGGATGACTTGCCAGAAAAGTTGCCCCCCAAGCGAAGTATTAGCCACCATATTGATTTTATACCCGGAGCCAGATTACCAAATAAAGCAGCCTATCGAATGAGCCCCAAGGATAATGAGGAAATCAGGAAACAGGTGCAAGAACTATTGGACAAAGGTATAATAAGGGAAAGCTGGAGCCCATGTGCTGTGCCAACAGTCCTCGTCCCCAAGAAGGGAGGAGAATGGCGGATGTGCACCGACTTAAGGGCCATCAATAAAATCACTATCCGGTACAGATTTCCGTTACTGCGTATGGATGATATGATGGACTGTTTAAGTGGGGCAGCTTACTTCTCCAAAATAGACTTGAAAAGCGGGTATCATCAGATTCGGATACGGGAAGGAGACGAGTGGAAAACGACTTTTAAAACAAATGAGGGATTATATGAGTGGTTGGTCATGCCATTCGGGTTGAGTAACGCACCCAGCACATTCATGAAGCTCATGAATGAAATGTTGAAAGAATATATTGGGAAATTTGTGATAGTTTATCTAGATGACATCCTTATTTTCAGCATGACGAAAGAAGAACACTTCCGACATGTGCGCAAAGTGTTGGAGAAGCTACATCAGAACAAACTACTGATAAACTTGAAGAAATGTACTTTTCTGCAGAGGGAATTAATTAATTTGGGATTTGTGATAGCAGAAAACGAACTAAAGATGGATCCGGAGAAGGTAGCAGCAATAGTAAATTGGCCGTCTCCGAAAAATTTATTTGAGGTACGTAGTTTCCACGGATTGGAAAGTTTCTATAGGAAGTTTATTAAGAACTTCAGCGGGATTTGTGCACCTACGTTAGAGACCATAAAAAAGGCTAGCCAACCTTTTCGGTGGACGGAAGCAGCAGAAAAAAGTTTTCAGTTGTTGAAAAGAAAGATTACTGAAAGACCGATCCTCAGGCTACCAGAATTTCAGAAATTGTTTCAAGTACGTTGTGACGCTAGCGGGACAATGATCGGGCTGTACTCAGTCAGGAGGACAAACTTGTGGCATTTTTCAGCGAAAAACTGAATGAGAGTAGGCAGAAGTACTCCTCATATGACAAAGAATTTTATGCAGTTGTGCGGCTTTAAGACACTGGAGGCATTATTTATTGGGGAATGAATTCGTGTTGTTCTCAGATAATTTTGCGTTACAATATGTAATGCAGCAGCACAAACTCAACCATAAACATGCCAAATGGGTGGAGTACTTACAGAGTTTTAACTTCGTTCTAAAGCACATTAGTGGGCAAGCGAACAAGGTGGCCGACGCATTAAGTAGAAAGGCTCTGCTTTTGCAGGAGAGTGCTGTACAGGTTTTGGGTTTTGAACATTTACGGGACCTTTACCAAACAGATACAGATTTCAGCGAAGCCTATGAGGCGTGCCAGAACCCTTTGATAAGGGGTAACAGTCCTTGGTTGGATTATAATATACAGGAAAAGTCGTTGTTTAAAGGAGGACAACTGTGTATACCCAACAGTTCAATAAGAGAGAATAGTATTCGCGAAAAACACAGCGGGGGTTTGGCTGGACACTTTGGTATAGATAAGACCCTGGAGCAACTTAGTCATTTCTATTTTTGGCCAAGAATGCGTCGAGACGTACACCGTTTTGTGACTAAGTGTAAGGTGTGCCAATCAGTGAAGGGGCACAGCCAGAACACAGGACTATATACACCATTACCTGTTCCGAGCAGGCCATGTGATTCTGTTAGTCTAGATTTTGTTTTAGGAATGCCAAAAACACAGAGAGGATATGATTCAGTGATGGTAGTGGTGGACCGTTTCTCAAAAATGGCACATTTTATACCTTGCCGAAAAACTAGTGACGCCACTCAGGTGGCCCACTTGTTTTTTAATGAGATTGTCACGTTACATGGGTTACCAAAAACAATCCTTTCAGACATGGACGTGAAGTTCACAGGACATTTTTGGTGTACCTTATGGAAAAAAATGAACACCCACTTAAGCTACAGTTCTGCATATCACCCGCAAACCGACGGGTAGACAGAAGTTGTGAACAGGAGTTTGGGAAAACTGTTACGCAGCTTAGTCGGGGAAAATTCACGGATGTGGGATCGAGTGCTAGCGCAAGCGGAGTTCGCCTACAACGACTCACCCAATCGTAGCACAGGTCTCAGTCCCTTTCAGATCCTATATGGCATGCACCCTCGAGGAGTGCATGAGCTTCGAGATCTTGGTTTACAGGAACGACGGAGTCCGGATGGAGAAGATTTTGCTAACGCAATGAGAGACTTACACGAACAGGTGAAAGAAAAATTACAGGACAACAGTTCAAAATATAAACAACATGCAGATCTAAAGAGGAGGGAAGTTTAGTTTGAGGTGGGGGACGAAGTCCTTGCACACTTACGTAAGGAACGTTTCCCTAAGGGTACATACAATAAACTGAAATACAAAAATATAGGACCTTGTAAAGTTTTACGAAAATTTTCGGCAAATGCCTACGAGATACAATTGCCACCCGGAATAGGCATTTCACCTATCTTTAATGTAGCAGATATGTTCTCGTACACAGACGACCCCACGGACGAAAAGAAAGATGGACCTGGACAATCCACACGGAATACCCAGGAAGACGGAGAAACTTGGAAGAGACAGATGCCTTATGTTCAACCCCCTGAGATCGAAGGCATCCTCGAGACTCAGGTAGTTAAACATACTCGGCGGAAAAATTATTTACAGTACCTGGTCAAGTGGAAGAACCATCCGATTCAGGACAGCTCATGGCTTGACGCCAGGCAGATTGGGCAAACAGGAACTTCGGTCGAGGAGCTCATGGACCGGAGTCATGATCTCTTTTTACCCCGGGAGCCTGATGCAGGAGCATCCAGCTCACCGTAACTGGGCAAATTCTCAACCAGGTTTGCAAGTTATTGATCAACTGGATTATTATTTTTACTGTGATAGTTTTATTTTAACTTGTCTTTACAAATTTGGTGAATTCAGGCATTTTTAATTAAATAACTAGAATTACTGTAGCTCGAACATTAGTTAGGAAATAGTTCGTTGAATTAGGAGAGTAATGACAAACTGTTCATACAATCTTGTAATATCAGGCAAATATGGTTATTAACGATAACAGGATATTTTTGTAACCAAATTCTATGACAATTTGATTAACTACAAAATCAACTGAAATGGAAGGATATAAAAACCAAAATGCAACAGAGAAAAGAGTTCAGTCATTACATAAGAAGAGAAATAAAAAAAACCAAGCTATAAGCAGATAGCATTCAAAACTATTGTCCATCTGTATAATTTTCTACTGTTCGCCCTAATATTTCATTACAGTTTGATAAAATACCACATCAAGAATGTCTGTATAATGTACTGTCATATATCCTAATACGAGCATACAATTAGTCACAAAGCATTGGATGCGTTTTTCGCACACAGTTAAACAAGGACCAAGAAGCATAATTTCCAGAAGTCCGAGAAGAGAAATTGTACACAGGAGTCAACCACGAGCAAGCATTTGTACCCAGAAAAATGACCACAGAACAGAGGCAGAAAAATGACCACATAACAGAGGTAACATTGCTGTGTATCATTTATAAATTCCATTGAAAGAAAATCGAAAGCCATCGATAAATTTTATCATTGTCAAATACAAAACAAGCATATATGAAGGATTTCATTCTCACAAAAAACGTAATGTTAAAACGTATGACTGGAATGGCGTCATAAGCTAGAAACCCTGGATGAGGGTTTAACCAAACTATCAACAACCATTCGCATTTATCAAATTTGACATAACAGTGACCGGAAAAAGACATAGCAACAGCAAATTACATTCAACGACCAAGAATCCCGAATACTCCTATAGCGACCGTGGTCACCTATCATTCAAAGAGACAAACAAAATATTTGGGGATTCAGGCCTACCGAGAGCCAAATTTACTGTGCAAATAGAGATTGGAGGACTCGCATACCCAGGTTGCCATCAGTGACCTGTAACCAACAATAACAACCGTGTTACAAGTATAAAACAGGGAAAACCCTTCAAGTAAATGTACCATTGCGTGCGGAGAACAAAAAGACAAGAGAATACCTTAGTAAACTGAGCTGAAGTTAACCACAGCAACGTCCTAGATGAATTGTATGACTGTAGACCGAAGGAGCCAGGAGGGTAAGTCACGGTAAAAGAAGCTAAATAGAATTGAAGCAGGGACGAGAGGTAATACCTGTTCCCGACGACGAACGACCGCCAAAGTGGTCCTGTGCTTAGGACAAACACCAATGCCGCAGAATGAAAACCCAGAACAATGGTAAACGTGAGGATTGAACCCAGATTCGGGCAAAGAAACAATAGGATTTCAGGAAGTATAACCAAGTCACAGCAAATATCCAGAATCACAACAAAATGAGAGAAACGTCTACCATAAACCCTGACCAAACCATGAAAGCACATTCGCAGACCACCAACAAGCTACAGTGAGCAAAAACATTGGAAATATTTTACAGAACGCGCACATGCATAAGGATAATGACCAACCAAACTTACCAGTTTCGAACCACAATTCAGAGCCGAGCAACAACCGTTTTCGAGCGGCATTTTCCTTAAGTTCACAGGCCAGCCGAGCAGAGGAGAGTTCGCAGATTATCCTCAACAGAAGGTAACCAACATTCATCTTAGCTAACCAGACAACGTTCCACAGAGGGAACCCAAGAAATCCTCACAACAGACTCTCGGCGCGAAAGAATAATCCCGAATAACCACAAGGACCGGGGGTTTTGGCACGAAGAACAAACGGAGGTAAGATCGAGGCAGGAGGACAGTTCATTAAGTGCTGGCATTAACTCACAGCTACCAACCACAACATAAAAATCCCGCGGACGATCTCCATGCAAGGGAACAGGAAGTGGTGTGTTGACATGTATACACATTCCGACGTGTAAAGCGTGGGCCATTGGGCTGGGTTACACCAGCGCTGCCCCGGACCCTATACAAGGGGGTTACCGCCCCCTTGCAAACCCCCCGACAGGGGGGCTGGCTCTGGAAATAATATAACACACACCCAAAAAATAGAAGATCTAAAATACAAATGTTCCTAATTCCCTTTTGAAATAATGATATGCCATGCACTTAATGGTGTTTTGAAAAGCCAATCTTGAATGTATTGGTAAGCCTTATCCTCAATCAATTTAAACTTCGGGCACACAAATTGACTTGATGACTATAGTGGCATGATGGAGAATGTGATGTCTTAACATGATAATTCCATTGAAAATTTTACGAAAGTCTCATGAAAACTAAAATCAAAATATGCACCTTAGAGAATGATGATTGGGTGATAAATATCCTAGTCACGATAATATAAGGTTTTGAAGATGCATGAGAAAAGTTGCATTTAAAAAGTCCTAATGCCACTAATAGAAATGACCAAGATGAAAACATAAACATTTATAGGGTTCGATGGTGGCTAGGACATTGAAATATTTTGCTAATTCATAGATACAACCCTAAACATTGGAGCCTTGAAAAGTAGAGGGGGGACCCAAAATTGGGATGTGGTCGAAACATTTTTGGGTGTTGTTGTAATGGCTACAATAGAAACCAAAACAACAATGTAAATAATAACTCATCCCTGACTTCAAATGATTTGAACCCAAGACCAAAAAATAGCAATGAAGTGCAATCAACCACAACATAGCTCATATGTGATGTAAGTCATGAGCATTGTTTCATCCTAGTGATAGGAAACACACACACACACACTCACTCACACACACACACACACACATAGACACACACACACACACACACACACACACACACACACACACACACACACACACATATATATATATATTTCAATACTTGTGTTCTCGGGGCTCAATTTAGCCAACCATGGGCCAATTTCCATGCCTTAAAGGTTAGAACTTTAACCATGATCAGGGATCAATATTTTAGGTACAAAAATGAAAGTGCTTAGAATTGCTTCAGACCTGAATGACTGGATATAATTCATCACCAGGATTCCAAAGCCACAAACCAATTGAAAAACTGACATCGTATGAAAAAGTTAGAGCTTCTGAAAGTTTGGTAAAAAAAACCTTGCGGGGCCAACCCCCACCCCATGTGACCAAGCGCGCGAACCAGGAGCTAGGGGCCAACTGTTAAGTGGGATTAGTGCACCACTAATAAGTTTAGCATTTAATTAATCCATGATTAAGTTGGAGGATATTTTTGAGGAGCCACCAAATTTAGAAATGCCACCAAAATTAGCGGACTTAACTCGCAGTTCTCCAAATTTAGAGGAGGTTTTGTAGGAAAATTTGTTTGAGCCATAACTTACTCAATTCTCAGCCAAATTTCGAAAATGAATAGTCATTTTTAGCTAACTGAAATGCTAGGAACTCATTGGAGTAGGGTGTAGAGGAAGAAGAGGTCATATATAGGTCATTTTGGTCACATGAATATTTTTGAAGCTAAGGGCCACCAGGTGTTGGAGGCCATTCCCAGAGCAGCTGGTAACGAAATTGAGTAAACAAATTGTCATTTCTGATAGATTTTAATGTTTTAAAATCATTGGAGCATGTTTCAGAGGTAGAAGAGGTCATATACAGTTTTTTTGGTCACTTGAATATTTTTGAAGCCTAGGGCCACTAGGTGTTGGAGGTCATTCCCAAAGCAGCTGGTAACCAAATTGAGTAAACAAATAGTCATTTATGATAGATTTGAATGTTTTAAACTCATTAGAATAGGTTACAAGAATATTAGATGCATGTAACAGTAATTTGAGCACTATTGAAGCTAATACAAAGACCCACACTATGAAGTTGGACCAAGGAGATGTAGCCTAGGATTGGTGAACTTTGTGAACAAAAATTTGTGTATTGAGATATATTATTTGTGCTTGTTCTGTTTTTATATTATGTTGTTTAGTCATTTAATGCTTTTAAGAGCATGCAAAACATTAAATTTCACCAAGTTAGATGAATTGACAATCACATGCTCATGGATAAACTCTCTATGGATAAGAAAACCAAAGCAAAGAAAATTTTATATCTGGAAATGTTACTAGCACAACATTAACTAGCAATCAATTTCAGATAAAGTTGGTATCAGAGCACAAGGTTTCTTTCTTGGTTTTCTTGAAGGGTTTAATAGTTGCAATTGTTGTGATGATTACAAGGTTGAAGTTGTAGAGAGGAGAAGGGAAGGTATGGATAACTAGCCCTGATATTAGGACAAGAAGGAAGAAGGTTGAGAAAGCATCATCCTCACCCAAAGGACAACTCAAGGCAGCACCTGAATCACCTCAAGTTCCGTCTCCATCAGTTGAGATAGAAGAGGCACATATTGCACAAGAGGTTGAAGTGATTGAAGAGGTACAATCAGTACAAATTTATGAGCCTGAATCCATAGCCATTATATCTGGAGAAAGAGAGCATGAAGGTCCCTCTTTAGAAGAAGAATAATTCAAGAAAGATTCCTATACTTTGACTAATATGATTAAAGTCCTCTATGAAGAGAGGAACACTAGAATGGTTGGGGAGAGTTCTAAACCTCCACATGGAGAAGGAAGCTCAGAGGAAAAAAAATATGAGAAGAAGTATTCCAAAGGGAATGGTGGAAATCCACCTGCATTCCACCATCCTCATCATCTTCCTCATCGACTTCACCATCTCACACATCCTCATCTTCCACTACCACCACTGCCAATACTCATTCCAAAACCCCAAAAGGAAAAAATCCATTATTGAAATTGGACATAAAATTTGAACTTCCCGTGTACAATGGAGAAGTGAATGCAGAAAAATTAGACAATTGGATTCAATAGTTGGAGGTATACTTTAGAATTCAGAACCTTCAAGAAGATGACATAAATATCCAGTTGGCTTCATTGAGGCTAGAAGGAGTTACACTAGTTTGGTGGGAGGCAAAGACACAAGATGAAATGTGAATCCATGGTAAGATTTCCATTTCTTGGGTTGAATTCATTTCTTTCATTAAAAGACAGTTTTATCCTTTAGCTTATATGCAAAAAGCAATTATGAGTTGGAAAAAATTTAGGCAACTAAAGGGTCAAACTGTCCAAGACTATACTCAGGAGTTTAGGAAGAGGGATTTATTGTTGGGAGTAAACTTGAATTCACAAGATACACTCTTGAAATATATTGGAGGTTTACATTCCTATTTGCAGCATATTGTCCTTATGTTTAACCCAAGAAAATTAGATGAAGTATGTGTGCAACCCATGCATATTGAGGCAAGGGGAAAAACATAGAGGAGAAAGGTGAAAGTGAGGGTAAGGTAAAAGAGAAGGGAGGAAAATGGAAGGGAAAACATAATGCAAGTATAAAAAAAGAGAAGGAAAAACTCACATGCAAAAATTGTTCAAAGGTTGGCCATGATGAAGACCATTGTTGGCAAATTCAGAATTAAAACTAGATAGATTGAAATCCAAAGAGAAGAGGACAAAGCAACTTGGAAAAGAAGGCATGGGTTTCACAATTTTCATTGTTGGTTTCCAAAAGGTACATTACAATTGCGAGGAAACATAGGCAAGAGTCGACTCAAGTACAAGGCAAAAGCAGCTAAAAATCACCATAGAGACAAAGTGAGAGGTGAGAAAGATTCCAAGTTTCCTTTGATTGTTGACCAAGGTAGGAACAAGATGTTTTTTTAAAATTATATTTATTTTCTGCAAATTCAGAAATATTGATGCATGACGGTATCAAAGACAACAATAGATGGTCATCGAAATCCAGGAAAATTTTGACTTTTTATGAAAAGCTCCAAATGATGAAATTAGCAAAATTTCAATGGATAAATACTGGAAGGATGAGGGAACAGTCCACTCATCAACACAATCAGTGATCAAGAGAGATTTTGGGGTCCAAAAGGCTTCTTGTGGGGAGGAATGATCAAGGATCAGTGTTTTAGCTAAAAAAATGAAAGTGCTCATAATTTTTTCAGTCCTAAATGACTGAATATATTTCATCTCCAGGATTCCAACACCATGAATGGTTTGAAAAACCAACATCGTATGGAAAAGTTAGAGCTTCTAAAAGTTTGGTACAAAAAATGCCCCGTTGGGCTAGGCCCCACCCCATGTGACCAAGCGCCTGAACCAAGAGCTAGGGGCCAACTGTTAAGTGAGATTAGTGCACCACTAATCATTTTAGCATTAAATTAATCCATTATTAAGTTGGTGGATATTTTGGAGGAGCCACAAAATATGGAACTACCACCAAAATTAGCGGACTTAGCTAGTTGTTCTCCATATTTAGCGAAGGTTTTGTAGGAAAAATTGTTTGAGCCATAACTTACTGATTTCTCAGCCAAATTTCAAACATGAATAGTCATTTTTGCCTAATTGGCATGCTAGGAACTCATTAGAGTAGGTTGCAAAAGCCGAAGATGTCATCTATAGGTGTTTGTGGTCACTTGAATATTTTTGAAGCTTGGGGCCAGCAGGTGTTGGAGGCCATTCCCAAAGAAGATGGTAACCAAATTGAGTAAACAAATAGTCATTTATGATATATTTGAATGTTTTAAACTCATTGGAGTAGGTTTTATAGGTATAAGATGTCATATATAGGTGTGTTTGGTCACTTGAAGGTTTGTGAAGACCAAGGCCAACAGCTGTTGGAAGTCATTCCCAGAGCAGCTGATAACCAAATTGAGTAAACAAATAGTGATTTCTGATATATTTTAATATTTTAAACTCATTGGAACAGGTTCCAAGAGTATTGGATGCATGTAACAACAATTTGAGCACTCTTTAAGCTAATACAAAGGCCCACACTATGAAGCTGGACCAAGGAGATGTAGCCCAGAAGGGATGAAATCCTTCAAAAAAATTTGTGTGGAGATCATCAATTCATGGATAAAATCTCTATGGATAAGCAAACCAAAGCAAATAAAATTTTATATCTGGAAATGATACTAGCACAACATTAACTAGCAATCAATTTCAGATCAAACCATGTGACCAAAAGATATGACCATGCCATTAATATTTGTGCCATGGTCCATATGGCCATTCCATATGACCAGTTCCTTAAGTGTCCCTGGTCATTTGAGTGATGACATCAACATGAAATGATCATGTCACCTTGAAACCTATGACGGGTGCCACGTGTTACCTGTATTTGATATTTTCACCAATCAAAAGTTTCCAAATGTGCCTACCACGTGGCAGTGCCATGTACTACCATGTCACCATGTTAACAAAACTTGTTGATGTCATCTAGTGATTGTACAAGGAGGCCACATCACCCAAATATATGTTGCCATGTTTCACTCATGTTGATTATGTCATTTGCATCATCTCATTTGGCCTATCATGATGCATGAAATTTCATCCCTTGATTAGACATTTTGCTCTAGCTAATTGGTGTGCATGTTTCCTTGTTTGTCATCCGATTTGTGAAAGATGCACTAACTTTAACATTATTAAAGGTCAAGCAAATTTTGTTGAGATTTGTCATTGACATGACCAATGTACCATGGATACATCCAAAATTTGTGCACCTATTAACATATTCATATTTTTGGGCTTTTTACCTATAGTTTTGGGCCTCCAATAATGTTTATTTTCAAATGACTAGAACTTCTCATCTAGGAGGATATTTTCAAATTGAGATATACTATTGGAAAGGTCTTAATGAGATCTATGTAATCATGTTATATATAGCATCATTAATGAATCATAAACTTGTCAAAAACTAAATAAAATGCAAGCTTCCTTTGACTTAACCTGACGGGGGTATGCAAAATAACTACTTGATACATTGCTTTCTTTGACCCATGAATGATGCTATTGTTGTCCAAACAATTACCTTTGACATAAATGCCACTCGTTTCCATCAATGACAACACTATATGCCACAATAATAGAAATTCAAAGATCCACAAAGATAAATTAATAAATCAACAAATACCTCATCCCCCATAAGGAGAAAGTCATCAAAGAGTAAGTAGTTCATGTCCTAAAAACAAATTACTCCCAAGTACCAAAATATTTTCAATGGTTATTGTTATTCATGTACAAATTTTTCACACAAGGCACTAAATTATAGACCACATCTTAGAAATAATCATATAATAAATAAAAGAAATAAATATTATTAGTGAAACAAACAATAGA
>APFE031673153.1:64931-118496 GCA_000404065.3 Pinus taeda | reverse complement strand
CAATGAAGAAACACTGGTCCTGGACGTTCCACCTATCAACCATCCACTGCAAGAAATCCACCTGAGCCCTCATGCCAGGAATGGCCCAGTATTTGTACAGTCTGCATGCCCTCAAAGCATCAAGCGAAGGTTGATGATTCCATGCAGCTGCATCCACATCCTCGTGCTCTCGTTCACACCAATATAGCATGGTTTACTACCTACATCAAGCCAAAAGATCAGTTAGAATGCTAGAATTGTTTTTCTTTGGTCAATTTTTGAGAATTTTTGGGTTAAAAACCCTCACGGCAGGGCCCGCACCCTTCCTGTTGGACACAGTGTGTGGGACCACACTTTGTCCACATGGAAGGTGTGGACCCCGAGCTTTTTCCCAATGGAGAAATAGTCGGGTCCGCATGTTCGCAGTGGTGAGCTTGCGTACCCCGAGCGCGGGATTTTCGCCCAAAAACCCTCCTAAAAAATGAAATAAAAGACCAAATTGAAAAACTAAACAGTTGAAAAACAAGAGGAGGATGATGTGGATTACCTCGTGAAGACGGCATCCGATTCTGACAGTTGGATTTTCCACAATCCTCTGGGGAAGTTTTCAGAGCAAAAGCACTATTTCCTCACCCAAATCACAAATGGTAAAAATGAATGGTAAAACCCCTTTTTATAAGTTTCTTGAGTAAATAAATTTCATATTTGTTTATGTTTCACTTTAAAAAGGTATTATTGCGACATTTTTATCTCTTTCAAGCAGGTATGAGTAATGTTTGTGTTTTTGTGCAAGATAATAGGATTACTCAGGCGAAATCTATCATTTTCAACCAGAGTCACCTTTTAAGCCCTTTTCTGACTCCTAAAACATGAAAAGATTGCCGAGTTTTTCTTTTAAACTCGTTAAAACGGAATTAAAAGACGATCGATTTACAGCTCTTTTCAGACCATAAAAAAACAAAAAGATTGCCGGATTTTTGTCATTTCAAATTCGATATTGGTTATAAAATGACATGTCCTTGGTCGCTTTTTTACTTTTTCGGGTCAAAGACACTAATAACGAAAAGTACTCGGTCGTAAAAGATCAAGCAGTTCTCTCGAGTATTATTTTATACTTTTTCGGGCTTGGGAGACACAAATTTACGAAAAAGTCAAACCCTGAAGTCTTCTTAAGTTTTTTCAGACTCTCTAAAAATGAAAAATGCCGAGTTTCTCCTATATTGGACTCGTTAAAAGTTGACAGTAAAGGACCTGTTCTATTACAAACAGGAATGGACCACTCCTTCTTAGGGTTCAAATTTAAACTATGTTGGACTCACCCGAAGGGTGAGCTTATAATCAAGCATATATTATCCTCCTCAAGCTTGTAAAAAATAAAGAGGTACTTGCCAGAAATGGTGGGGGAAAAGAGAGAAAAGTGAGTCTGTTTGTCATACTTTATAACCACTCTTGAACATGACACTTTCATTCGCCTGGGTTGGGAAATCCTTTACCTAACAGTTGGTTCAGCCGGTTTCTGGGTATTAACTTTGGGTCAGTCATCACCAAACCATCTGTCATGTCGTTATGTGTTCAAGAGCTCAGTGCAAATAAGCCATTCATCTGAAAAATGTCTGTCATCCATCTTGACCATCCCTGAGTCAGTTCTTGCAACTAAATTTCTTCAACTTGATCTATGATTTCGTGTTGTGGGCCTGCCTGCGACGGATCACTTTCTATCGACTTCAGCTCATTATCTAGAAAGATGATCTAGGAATCGTCAGTACCTTGAGATCTTCATGCCTCAATGGCAGGTTTCTCACCTTTGACGACAGTTTACATCATTGACTTTCGATCAAAGGATTCCATGACATGTTCAATATCAACACATCTTATCACATTTCATGGATTGTACTGAGTACTTTGAGAGCCATTGTCATTATTGGTGGTTTCTCTCACGCTTGTTAACAGTTTACAGCATTGACTAGTAATCAAGCAGTTTCTACCATGTTCGACTTCGACATATTCAATCGCATGGATAGAATCGTACTGTTTCGGGATGTATAAATGAAGACCCTGGATCTAGTTTCCACCATCCAGGTTGCGAGGAATTTTGTATTCATTATATTATGGACTAATCATAAACAGATGGTTGCATCCATACTGTGTCCACATGTGTCTGTACTTATGATGTGTTACAAGATCATTCCTATATCAGAGCAGTAGTTAGTCTTCTAGTCAGTTTTCATTCTCTTAGTTAGTTTTTATCTGAGTATGGGAATGCCTACCTCAGCGATGATATGATCTCATATATATATTTTGCATTGAATGTTTTTACAGGTTCCAACCGGGCTCTCCGCAAGATGATCCTCGAAATGATAAATCACTTCACTCTTCCTATATGATAAATGAAAAATCCTCATATACTACAGACTTCACACTTTAGGGGGCAATCTGTTACACAAAAATGTCATTGCCTTGATTATTTGTAGTCGGTGTAGGTCTATCACCACCTATACCAGCTTCCTAAGAAAGTCTCAAACCTCAGCTCTTCAAAACGAGCTTTAGAAATGAGAGAAAGACATCAAAAAAGAAATGTAACTCTGGTTCCGCACTTTCTCTCGCTTTTGCCTATGGGCCCACACCTTCTGTTCAGAATATCTGCATACTTATACGCTCTGTATGTAAAGGGGAGGGTTCGTACCCCTGTAAAAGTCAAAAGGCACAATATTTATCTTAAAAAACTCATCTTGGGTTAATTCTATAGTTTTCTAGAAGCATTTGTTGCGTGGATTGTTCGCTCCAAGTGGTTCATGCATCCCATGAGAGGAGGAACTAATCCCTTGTTGACAGGAGCTATCCCTTTGAAGGAGGACTCTATCCCTTTGAAGGAGGAGCTAGCAACTGACCTCCATTACACTATAAATTGAGGCATTGGGTCAGTAGTTGGGGAGGTTAGAAGCTGAACTTTTGAGGGTAAATGCTAGTGAAATCAAGACTTCCTATTTGAGCTTAAGAGGAGAGATTACATACCTTTTTTGGCTTCATTAGGGAGTGAGTGAAGCTTGTCAAAGTAGAGGAGACTTCTTGTTGGACCCTGGGAGGAGCTTTTACAACGTCAAGGTAAAGGTTGTAAGGTTCTTCTCCTTTTTAATTAATACAATCAAGCTCATTTTTCTCAAAAAGTATCTCATGTTATTTGTTTCATGGACTCCTTGACTTTCATGTTAAATATGTTTTATAATATTGGATATTTAGGTGCTATTTAATTGTTTGCCTTGTTTGCGCTTGCAGGTTTGCGAAAAAGGAACTTACTTGGATCAAAGGAGCGAAGGCATCTCCAAACTTGCGTTGGACATGAGGTAGGCCTTAAACACATTTGTTTGCTATTATTTATAAAATGCATTTAGAGAAAGATAGTGTCTGGTTGGTTTGTTTGTCATTAGGTCTTCATTAGATTCTAGGAAGGTCTATCTTGTCCGCAAGATCGACTCATTCTGCATGACAGGTAATTTGCAATAAGAAAATGTCCGCCACGGATAAATAAATGCCATTTTTGGTTGATCAGCAGGTAGAATATTGATTTGATTGTATCTAGAAAAGCCATCCATAAAGGAGAAGCTTTCGTTACCGGCACAATCGTCAATGATTTGATCGATATAGGGAGTAGGGTAATTGTCCTTTGGACATGCTCGATTAATGTCTCGATAGTCGATACATATTCTTATTGTCCCTTGCTTTTCGTTAACAGGAACAATATTCGATACCCAATCCGTTAACAGGATTGGATAAATGAAACCTGCTTTGAGTAATTTTTCAACTTCTGCTTTAATCGCAGCAGCTTTTCTTGGGTGAATCTAACGCAAACGTTGCTGGACAGGTTTAGCATCCGGGTAGGTTTTGATTTCATGGACTACAATTGCGGGGTCAATTCTTGGCATTTCTTCATGTGACCAGGCAAACACATCGCGGAATTCTTGAAATAGGGCCTTATATGTTTGAATTTCACTTTCTGTACAAGAGGCACCTATATGAACATTTTCAACAATTCCAGGCTTAACTGAAATGTCAAGGGGAATAATTTGAGAAATATTTCCTAAGTTTAGCTCGGAATCAGGATGTTTCATTGGATTTTGACCGTCCTTGACATATTTAGTCGTAAAAATTGATGAAAAATCATTTTCAAAACGATCGCTCTCGGGTAAAAACAAAGATCTGTGATGAAGATCTTCCCATGGTAACTCATCGACGCATAGGATTTCATGAATTTGCTCATCCGTTTGAACAAGTTCAGAAAATGTTATTGAATCTGAGTTTGATGTCGAAAGTGATTCCTCATGGACCACATTCATTAAGTTGATTCGGGTTGATGTTGTGTCAGAAAACAACTGCACGGTTTGATACGCAAGTTCATATGGACTTAAAGGCATAAGACTACCAAATGAGTCTATCTCAGATTCAGAAGGCATGATCCAAGGATGATCATTAACAATGGTTTCTGATGGAATCATATGAATGGTAGCAGTAGAAGACAATGCATTGATAGGAGGAAAAGGAAAAGTGCCCAGTAAACCGGAATCTTTAACTAGTCCTACTCCAACATCCTTATATGGGATCGTTGTTTTACCAACATGCTGAATGCTCTCAACAGAGGTTGGTTCAGATGAAAAGTAAGACAGCTGGACTAAGGTTATGATCTTTCCATTATGAGGGACCTTTATAAGCCGAAAGACTGATGAAACAACAGCTGTCATAGCGTAAGACCAACTACGACCCAAGAGAAGGTTGTAAGCTAGAGGGGCATCAACCACCTCCACATCTAGATTAACGGTTTTACCTTCAACCCCTATAGGTAGATCCTGTAGAATGCTAAAAGGATGAAACCCACGGCCATCAAAGGCCTTTAGAATTGTCGGGGATTGATTTAGCGAAGGAGAACCAAGCGATCTCCAACATTGTATGGACATAATACACGTGGAAGCTCCCTCATCAATCACAGTCCTATGAACATGTATGTTTTTGACTATCACTGGAATCTGGATAGCCATCTAATGAGGTAAGCGCGGTGCACTATTTTCTAGATCAAAAATTATAAGGTTCGGGTCTTGAACATCAACCGCTCCTATAGCTGACAAAAGTAATTTACGTTGTGCTGGACATGATTGCAGCACTTCCAAAGTCGACATTACTGAGGGTGAAACAGCTAAATCCTCAACAATGTTATAGTTTTGAGCTGCTCTCGCATGTGGATTGAAAGCAGACTTTTGAAGTATACCCTTGGCGGGCATTTTGATTACTAAGTCTGGATTAGGTTTCTCGATCTGTAGTGGATCGGAACCAGGAGCTGAGGTTGATGGGTACGAATGGCAAGATTCTGCTTCTTTACCATCAACAGGACTTTTACTGCCATAATCTTGCGATCGAGTCGCAATCCTAACATGGGACATCATCAATACGGGTTCTTCATTGGCACTGGAGGATGAACCTATCATCTTACTGTCTTGATTTGGAAAACGATCCTTCAAAACAACAGGATTTTGGGAACCTTTGACAATTTTTGCAACCTCTGCACGATGACGGCAGTCTCTCGTAAAATGTTCTTCATCGCAGATGAGACATGGGTAACGAGGTTTGCATTTTTCATCAGTTTATTTTGCTTTTTTCGGATTTCTCTTTCGAATTCTTATCTGTTTTATTCTTCTTCTTCCCTTTCTTCTTACCATCAGTTTTTTATTTAGCTGTAGATGACTCTACAACGTGAATATCAGCGGAAATTTCTGTGGAAGAATCTCCTGTAGGGGAATCTGGCAAGGTTATGATAGGAGAAGAATTCTTGGAAGACTTCTTCTTACTTTTGGTATTAACACTACCGATCATACCATCAGCGGCATGAGACCTGAAGGAGCAACATTGATTTGATTTTGTTTGGGTAGATCGGGGATTTTCTCGTGTAACGTACCTGATTGAGTATAAACTAAGTCAAGGTACTGTGCTTGGGAAATTACTTGCTCCTCAGTAACGACTCCGGCCTGAGCTACATCCTCAGTGATCTTGGGCAGTAAAGATTTTACAAAACATTCAGCTAAGATCTGATCTAGGATAAAAACTTTCACTAAACGCCGTCGACGACTCCATTCATGGATGTGATCTGAAATGTAAGTGGATGTTGACAGCTTTTACGAAGTTAATAATTCTGTGCCATTGTCATATCTGACTGGCAACTGAAAATGAGCTAAAAATGAGGTAGCTCACTAACTAAAGTTATAAAAAGTGGCTCGCAGTAACTCAATGTACCACTTGGCCGCAAGACCAATTAGAGTGCGTTGGAAAAGTCGTAAACGAATTGAATAATTTGAAATAGAATTAGACACACACCAGAGGTGATAAGTCATCACATGGTTCGATGGGTCCTCTCTTGGCTTACCTTCAAACTTAGGAATATCATTGGGCAACTTATGCGGCATTGGCGGCCAATACTGAAGATAGTTAATTGGATCGTTCGTAAGGTGCGTCAAGTCAGGCAAGTCCAAAGTTGCGATAAACAGTAACTGACAATTAGGGTCTCTAAAACTCTGGGTCTGCAAACTAGCCCCATGAGGAGGATATCCAGGATAACTAGGAATTGGAATCGCATTTGGGATATTTTTTCCTCCTAGAAAACTAGGATTAACCGAACCATACTGGGGTTGCTGAGGTTGTTGATATGTATACCCAGGGTACGGTTGATACTGACAGGTTGGTTTTTGCATAGCAGGATCGTATTGGTACTGTCCTTAGTATGGTTGTTGATTATATTGAGGTTGAGTGGTGACAGCCATACTTCCTACAGGCATTTGAACTGAAATGTGGACCATGGGTCCAGACTGAGGTAAAAATGTATGAGGGGTAGATAGAGGGACATTAGAAACCCAATCTGTTGATACTCCAGAAGAAGGTGGGGTAGATGCAGCAGATGTTGCAGTAGTTGCAGCAGACTTTTGAGGCGGAGTACAAGGCGTACTAGGCCTAGACTGAGAAACTACAAAAGGTGCAGAAGTTTGAACAGTAGACTGGACAGGTTGCTGGGATGAACCAGAAACCAAGGGTTGTCCAGTTTGAGATGACAACTGCGCATTCGGTTGCAAGACCTGTTGAGGTTGGGATGGATCCCACACTAAATTCGTTCCGGGGAATGGACCCATAATAGGTTGAGGACATTGAGGACCATAACCGGGTTGAGGGTAGGGTTGATAATATGATTGACCCGAAGGTGGTTGGTAACCTTGAGCTAGGTACTGACCTTGGGGTTGATAACCCTGAGGCACGTACTGATATTGGGGTTGACCTTGAGGTACATATTGATATTGAGGTTGATTTTGAGGTGCATATTGATACTGAGATTGACCCTGAGGTACATATTGATACTGAGGTTGACCTTGAGGTACATACTGAGTCTCGGGTTGACCTTGAGGTACATACTGAGTCTGGGGTTGACCTTGAGGTACATACTGAGTCTGGGGTTGACCTTGAGGAACGTACTATCCCGTAGGTATGTACTGTCCTTGAGGTTGTCCCCCAGGCACGAAACGAGTACCTTGAGGTTGCCCCCGAGGCATATACTGGGTACCTTGAGGTTGCCCCCCAGGCACATATTGGGTACCTTGAGGTTGCCCCCCAGGCAGAGACTGGCCACCTTGCGGTTAAGGATTGGGAATAGAACCTGATATCATGAGAATATCTTCTACACTCAACGGTTTAGTACCATTACTTCCAATTAATAACTTTTGTTCAATAGGTTGAGGATATGCTCCCGAAAAAGTACCAGACATGGACTGATACCCAGCGGGAATAGAAGGACCGCCGTACAAAAAGGCTTCCGAAGATTGAGAAAACATGGATGACTTCTTAGAAATATTCAACGGAGGATAGTAACCTCTAGGTGTTGGGTGATAAGAAATACGAGGTGGTGAAAAACTTAGTCCCGGGTTTTCCAAAAAATTAGTTAATGAGATAAACCAAGCACTGGTCCTAGGTGGACTGTAAAATATTGATTCATGCTCCCTAAGGTCTAAGGTAGGTTGATCTTCTCGAATACGGATGCCTTCTTCATTGTCCAGAATAGCAAGTTCTTCAATAACTATTAGTCCAGAAGGAAGATCTTGGGTAATTATCACTTCTAGCCTAGGTGAACTAGGACCACTAGAAGCTAGAGAAGAAAACCCTGATATTGGAGTAGCAGCAATTTCAGATTCAGGTTAAGATATTTCAAGTTCTTCACCTATATCACTAGTAGATGCAAAACTACCAGTAACTTTTGAAAGGGGTACAGGATGTGTACTATAATATGCTATTAATGCCGAAAAATCAGGATTATATCCTACCAAAGCAGATTCTCTTCTTTCAGGTGACCCACTTCTACTATCACTAGGAGTTACCAGGGCCCGTAGCCCTTCAAGCTAGCTTGGTGAAAACTGAGGAGGTTGGCCCCAAAGTCTACGGGACTTCCTCGGTAATTCAGCCACAGTTAAAAAATTTTAACTACTTCACACGAAAACAAAGTAAAATCTCAATGAGAACCACCTAAAGCCTCTAAAGAACCAAACAAATTGAATCACACGCCTAAAGAATGTAAGAGATCAATCAGACACAAACAGTAACTTTTGGTACTGAAAACACTAGTTGGTGATGAAATCCAATGTTGCAGAGTTCGATACAGAAATAGCGGTTGGAACTGTTACCCCGACAACCTGCTTAATGAATCGACTGGCACAAGTTTCTCCACTTAACCATCTCGAGTGAATAGAACCCCCCAGAAAATCCAAGTGAGTCTAGCCGACGTCTACTCTAGGTACAGCGGGATCTTCCCACCACTGTCACCTTAGGAAGAATCCTATAGAATATGGTCACTATGGTTACCGACCGAAACAAATATACCTGGGGGAACAGTCTACGATCCGATATGCATGCAAGGGTAGAGTAACAAGCTCAATCCCCTTGAAGGCTCCTTGACATAAACCAAGGTTTACCAACAAGTGACCCCAGGCTCCTCGACAATGGTTAATCTGAGGTTTACCATTTTTAATACATGAATATCTGGCATCGTTCCCAATGAGGAAGGATTGATTCCCACACTGGTTGGGACACGATCTCGTGCTTCTCCTTTAAGAGGAGCTTTCCCAAAGCATACATGCAACAATTGGATTTCTCTCCTACCGCAAGATACAACTACTTGTTTGTTTTATTATCTTGGAGAGTTAAGTACTTCCTACTCCAAGACACTAGCCTAAGATATGTTGGTGTAATAGAGCCCTAGAGATAAAAATATTTCTAGATTAATTTTACTTTAAGCGTTATTTTTATTGGTTTTTCATTAAGTCAAGAGGTGTGGAGACGAAACTCGTGGTGTGAAGACTTGACTCAAAATAACTGAAAACATGCACTTAGGATGATCAAACAATATTTTCTCTTCAATGAACTTCTAGCTAGGAAAGAGTTTGAGAATGCAAATGCATGTAAACACATATCTTTCTTAACAAACAAATTTAAAGAAGAGTTTTTGTTCCAATGCACTCAAAACGACATAACTAGTTATTTGCACAAGAATTTCCTTTTTCATTCAAACGCTCAAATGCTACCAAAACAAACTTTTTTCAAAAGAGATTTTTTGTATTTTTATAAAAACACTCAAAACTATGACTAAAGCAAATCTTGAGAAAACTATGAATAAAGCAAATCTTGAGAAAACTATGAACAAAGCAAATCTTAAGATCTACAAACTATAAAAAACTACTTGAAGTGAAAGCTTACAAAAAGTTTTTGTTTTTTCAAGGATGTTTTACTTGGCAATAAGCAAACCAAGGACTAACTTGTCCAAAATCACAAATCAGTCAAAAACAAATGATTTTTGTTCTTTTTTGTAAAAGTGAAATCCAAACTTTTAACACAAGCTTTTCGAAGTTTTGCAAAGAGAAAACACAAGATGGATTCCTCAACAAAGGTAGATTTTGCAAATTCTCAAACTCCTTAGAAGGCCAGTAAAAACCAAGGTGATCTAAGGCTTCTACGCTTCTAAGCTCTGAGCTACTACACGACCAAAATGAAAATCAAGACCGACAACCAAAACTTTTAGGAATTTCACCTAAAACCCTGACACCAATGAAATTAGACCAAGGAAAGCTTTTGACAAGTCACATGCAGTTCTGGGCAGAGGATAACAATACCTAAACCAAGATAAAACTAATTGCAAGAGTAAAAGTCAAGTTTTTCAAAATTTTAGCAGGGTTCGCAGGCTTAGAGTTTGCACAGGTGCGTGCACGCTCTGTGTGCAAAGTAAACATGTGTAGAGGTATGAACTGTGATACAAGAACAAGGTGCGGACTTCTCCTAAAGTTATGAAAAGCCAAAACAAACCTGGATCCACTAAATCCACCCAATTCCACACACAACAAGCCAAAAACGGAAACAAAAAGGCAAGTTTCTCAGGTCAAAGTGAAAACAAGGAAAACAATCAAGTCCCTAGTGGAGTCGCCATTTTGTCACACGGAATGAGTCGAGGTTATGGACAAGATCGACCTTCCTAGTATCTAAAGATATCTAGTGACAAGCAAGCTAATCAAAAATTATCTTTCTCTAAATATGCAATTAAAACAAAGGCAAACAAGTGTTTTTGGCCTACCTTGGATCCAGTGCAATTTTGTGGAAGCCTCGCCCCCTCACTCCAAATGAGCTTCCTTGAAGTGTAAGTCTACAAGCACAAATAAGCAAACAAATTAAATAGCACCTGAAAAGCCAATATCATAAAGCATATTCATCATAATGATCAAGGAGATTATGAAACAAACCACATAAGACAATTTGTTAAGAAAAATGAATCTGATTGTATTAATTCAAATGAAGAAGAACTTTACAACCTGTGCCTTGATGCTGTACAAGCTCCTCCCAGGGTCTGATAAGAAGTCTCCTCTACTTTGACAAGTTTCACTCACTTCCCAATGAAACCAAAAGGTATGTGATCTCTCCTCTCAAGTTTAACTAGGAAGTCCCAATTCCATCAACAATTACCCTAAAAAATGTTCAGCTTCTAACCTCTCCAGCAACTGACCCAATGCCTTAATTTATAGTGCAATGGAGGGAAGTTACTAGGTCCTCCTTCAAAGGGATAGCTCCTCCTATCAAGGGATTAGCTCCTTCTCTTTTGGGATGCATGAACCACCTTGGAGCGAACAATCCACGTCAAAATCCTTTCTACAAACATCTAGAATTAACCCAAAAATGCGTTTTTTAGGATAAACTTGCACCTTTTTACTTTTACAGGGGTACGCACCCACCGCTTTACAGACAGAGCGTGCAGGTATGCAGGTAATATGAAAAAAGGGTGCGGGTCCACAGGTAAAGCTAGGAGAAAGTGTGGAACAAGAGTAATATTGATTTTCAATGTCTTTCTCTCATTTGCAAAGCTTGGCATGAAGAGTTAAGGTCTGAGACTTGCTTAGGAGGCTAGCATAAGTGATGATAGACCCATACTGACTCCAAATAATCATGGTGATGATATTTTTGTGTAACACCAAGGTTTGAACCATTGAAGAGATGCTTAACATAAATACCCTTACTCTAGATCAGTTACTTGGTGCAATAATTGCCTATGAGATGAGGATTTCTAAAGGAAAGTCTATAGCCAAAGAATCAACCTTGAAAGAAGAAAATAAGTGTAAATAAGAGCATGATGACTCTTGTGAAATAGATGAAGGAGAAGCCAACTTTGTGAGGAATCTCAAGCATGGATTGTGACAGATAAAAGTAAGCTACCCTTCAAGTGTTTGAATTATGGAAAAGTTGGTCACTATGCATCAAAGTGTCCTAAAAAGAAGAAGAAATATTCAATAAAGTTCAGTAGAAACAAGCCCAATAAGACGATTTTTTATGTTCAAGAGGAGATCTCCTTGGAAAGTGAACCCAACTAATCCTCAGATGAGGATAGAGATGATGAGAGCCCTAAAGAATTTATGTTGTTGGTCATTCAGAATATGCAAGCCAAGGCTATTAATTGTGATGATGAAGAGGGAGAAGTTGATCTTGAAGGAGAACTAGTAAGTGCACTTGAGGAAATGGAGAAGCTGAGGAAGAAAAAAATATCCCATAAGGAGTCTTTGATAAAAGAAAAGTTTGATGTTGTTGGGCCATTGTTTTTGCAAATAGAAGAAGGTAAGAAGCTCGAGGATTCTCTGAACTAGTAGTTGAATGATAGAGTTTGAGAATGTGAAATTTTGGAAGGATAAATTTTGTAGCTAAACAAGGAGTTGGAGAAGGCTAAAACATAGCTCAGTTACAGCCAAAAACTTGGAAAAGGAACTAAAGATTTAAATGTAATTTTGGCAGCACAATGAGTCTCTAAAGACCGAAGTGGTCTTGGATTGGAGGCAGAGTCTGGTACAACATAAAAGATTAAGGGAAAGAAACTCATTACCTTTATTCCAACAAGAAATAAAGGTAATTCGCAACAACAAAAGGGATAGATGTAGCCCAAAAATAAGATCCATAAGAAGCAACAGTAGAAAAATAAGAATGTTGGCCAAGAAAATCAAACTGCCTATAATTTAGCCCAACATAGTAGTCAAATCTCTTGGTACAATGATATCTTATTAGGGTATTGTTTCAGGTGCACAAACTATGGTCACCGAGCAGCAAATCATAGAGTAACTATTTCTTATAGGCAACTCATATCTGGAAGAAGATTTCAGCAGAAGAAAAGCATACCTAGGTAGAATAATTATTTCGCTCCTATGAATTATTTGTTGGAATGTTTTAAATGTTAAATTTTGGGCATATATCAGTCAATTACATGCTAAAGGAGAAGAAGATAGGGCAAGTAATTGAGAAAATTAAGGGAAAAACCAATGTATATAAAGAAAAGTAGAAATCAGAGCAATGTGAAAGGGATTGGTATACAAATATTGAAGGGATCCATTGGTATGTGGACAGTGGTTATTCTAGGCACATGGAAACCCATTGGTAAAGGTAATGTGACTTTTGGTAACAATGTTCCAGGAAAAATTATTTCAAAATGAGTGGTCAGTCTATCGAATGGAAAATGGAAAGCTAATAAAGTTTTATATGTTGATGGGCTGAAGTGTAACTTGCTTAGTGTATCTCAGATGTGTGATAAAGTCTATGATGTGATCCTTAAATAAAAAATCTATCAAATGAATTCTACAGGCATAGGTGAGATAGTTTTTGAATCTCTGAGAACACTTATTATGTCTATGTGCTCAAAGAGAAGACAAAAAGGTGTTTCTTGTCAAAGATTAATGAAAGTTGGTTATGGCAGAAAAGAAAATGACATATGAACTTATTATATATTCGAGATTCTAAATAAAAGTGTTGTCAAGGATTTCGGGAGGCTTTCAAAACCAAAGAATATTATTTGCAGGTTTTGCCAACTAGGAAATCAAAATTGAGTTCCATTAAAGGCCAAAGATAACTCATCAAAAAAGCCATTGTAGTTGGTACACATAGATCTTTGTAGAGCATCCAGAATGCAATCAACCACATGTAAATATTTTGAGGATTTTAAAGAGTTTAAGGCCTTGGATGAGAATGAAACTGATTGAAAAAAAAAAAAAAATTGGTATGAAAATGGAGGTGAGTTCACTTCAAAATAATTCGATGAATTTTGAAATAAGAATGGTATAAAAGGGTAGTTTACAATAGTAGAGACTCCCCAACAAAATGGTGTAGTGGAAAGAGAAAATAGATCAGTGCAACAATTAGCGAGAGCTATGGTGAACAGAAGGAGTGTTAAACAAAGGTTTTGGGAAGAAGCTATTCATACAACGCTAGTTATCATAAACAAAACTCATTTTATACCAAATAATGAATAGATTCCATATGAGTTATGGCATGGTAGACTCGCAATAGTCAAACATCAGATTTTTGGGTTGGATATGCTACATCAAGAGAAATGATGAGAAACTTGGAAAATTCAATGCAAGAGAAGATGAAGGAATTTTTTTGGGACATCCACATGACAACAAAGGATACAAATTCTATATTAAAAATACCAAGAGGAACATTGGTTTAATTGATGTAAAGGTTGATGAACACATTGAAAGAAGAGAAAAAACCAATAAAAAACAAAGTTTAAGAAGTAGAAAACATCGGTGAAGAACGCATTGAGTCATCTAGATGAGAAGATGGTGAATAACCTTCAAGTCCTCAAGATAAACATCCCCCAAGGTATTGCAAAACCCCACCTAGAAGATCAATTTTTTGGTGAATTAAATACTACTATGCACACTAAAAGGAAGCTTCTCAATCCCTTTGTGTAAGCACTTGTTTCCCTAATATCCATGGAGGAACCTAAATATGTTGTACAAGCCAGTAAATACAAACATTGGTTAAAAACAATGAATTAAGAATTGGCTCTATAGACAAAAATTAGACATGGGAACTTGTTTTAAGACCTACAAATAAGAGTGTCATTGGTAGAAAGTGGGGTTATAGGGATAATTGAATGATCACGGAGAAGTGGTAAGAAACAAGGCTATATTGGTATGCAAAGGCTATTCTCAAATAGAGTGATTGGATTTTTGTTGAAACATTTGCTCCTATTGCTATATTAGAAGCAATAAGAATGTTTTTGGCATTTTCTTGTTTTAAGAAATTCAAAATATATTAAATGGATGTCAAATCTACTTTTCTCAATGGAGAACTATAGGAGGAAGTGTACATAGAGTAGCCAAAATATTTTTATCTAACAAAGAAACCATATTGTGTTTGCAAACTCAAGAATTCCTTATATGGTATTAAGAAAGCCCCTAGGGCTTCGTTTTCAAATCTAGACAACTACCTACTCAAGTGTGGATTTAAAATAGGTACAACTGACAACAACTTATATGTGAAAGCAAAAGATGTCAAACTAATTGTGGCAGTTGTATATGTTGACAACATAATATTTTCTAGTGATTCAAAATTTTTTACCAATAAATTTGTAGTTGATATGAAGGTTGAGCTTGAGATGCTCATGCTTGAAGAGATTTCTTGCTTCGTTGGATTGAAGATTCCACAGAACCTCAAAGGAAGTTTTATCTCTCAAAGAAAGTATCTAAAATAAGTGGTAAAGAAATTTTGCATGGAATAATGCTCTTTAGTGGAAACTCCAATGGTGACAGGTTGCAAGCTTAACAAAATGGATGAATCTCCACCAATGGACTAGGATTTATATAGATCCATCATTGGAAGTCTCTTATATTTGACAGCTTCAAGATGAGACATCATGTAAGACATTGCTATAGTTCGAAGATTTCAAGAAGCTCCCAGACAAATCCATCTATTTTCAGCTAAGAGAATTATGATCATATATCTCAAAGCAATAATGGACTATGGACTGTGGTACCCAAGAGGTAAAAATTTCTCATTAACTATTTTTACTGATGTTGATTTAGTAGGTGATGTAGATGATCATAAAAGTACAAATGGTGGTGGTTTCTTTCTTGGAGAATGTTTAGTCTCATGGTGGACCAAGAAGGAAGCTTCCATTTCCTTATCTGTAGTTGAAGTAGAATATATTGTAGCATCTTCTTGTTGCACTCAACTTCCATGGATGAAGAAAACCTTGCACGATGTACAAATGTATTATGATCAACCGTTTCCCATTATTTGTGACAACACAAGTTCCATAAGCATGCTAAAGGATATAGTTTTTCACTCCAAGACAAACCATATTATAATCAAGTATCATTCCTTGAGAGAGTAAGTTTCAAGTCATATTGTGAAGTTGGAGCATGTTCCTACAAAATAACAAGTTGTTGACTTGTTCACGAAGCAACTACCTAGATAACAATTTGAGTATTTGAGGGAAATATTGGGAGTTATTTATCTCTCCTCCCTACACTACCTCTTATTTCAAAGAGGAATAAAGGAAGTTATTGTGTTTTCAACATATCAAGATGAAGCTACCAAGTCCACATGATCAACATGACAGAGAAATATTATTAATAGAAGGAGCATGTTGAAAGGGGGAGTGTGTTGATGTTTTTTCCATTGATGTCAAAGATGTAGAGTTAGTAGTGATCAAACAAAAATAAATGTGAAGGGATCTATATTGTGATCAAACAATGGAGTGATATATGGTGAATATTAAGTATAAAAAGTAGCAGGAATATCAATAGCATCATAGCATAAACAAAAAATCATAAGAGCACATCTAAGGGGATGCAACATTCAAAAGAGACACTCAAATTTCATAAGGATGTTTTGTTCGGTATTGGTATTTCCATCAATTCCAAAGTGGGAGAATGTTGGAAATATGTTGTAATTGGTGTAAATAGGGTGTTCATTGATGATTCCAGGTGGCATAGGTGTCAAAGAAGGAACCAAAAGATTATGTTACAAGCACAAGAAGAAGTTTGAGGATCAAAATGGTAGTAGTAATTTTGTAGAGTATGTGGACCCTATTCTAGAGCAATAAACGATCTCAAACATAGAGGACACCCATCCTCGTGGAAAGATATTGGAAAATTATTTCCAATGATATACGAAAGATCCAAAATGGTCTCTTGGTTTGAAAGTGACAGCTAGTCAAAATTTGGTGATATTATAAAAATTACCAACATAATAGGAACACAGAAACACAATGTTTATCCTAGAAAACCCCAATCTTGGGAAAAACTAGCTAACAAAGTATTCTAATAGTATTCCTCAGCTAAACCTTACCGATCCCAATAAGAAATCCTTCACCACTCACATCCTTGGCACATTAAAATGAAGTATTCCCAAGCCTTTTCAATGCTTCATTACATGGAATCCATGGAAACAAAACCATGTACAACCAAAAAAATGTTCCCATAGCCACCATTGTTTAACTAATCAACTTTTACTCTTTTATTGAGTCAAGTTTTACCTAAGGATGCCCCTTAACTGCTGACTTGGGGTTTCCCTTAACCAAATCCAACTAAATAAGCCAAGTGAGATAGTATTGCTTATCTCTGGGCCTTATCCCCCTCAAAGTTTATATACAGCGGTTGTAGCTCAAATTGACCCTCAGAAAAAAAATCCTACTCCCCATATTTCACTAGATAGTGCCTTGGCCTTGGAAACTTAAATAAAATCCCCTTCACATTTACTAATTTTTATAATCACAGTTTGTTTGTCTCTCTCTTGATGATTCTCACCATTGCCACCCAATTAAATTCAAGTGTATACATTCTTTCTTCTTGAGACATGTTCTAGGGTTTCAAAATTTATCCATTTCATTTATGTATACTATTATGTGAGGATTTTGAATCCAATCCATGAGCTATCATAAATTTATTGCAAAGGCATGTTCTTCTTATCCCTAAATATTGACATGATCCACTGATTATCACCTCATAAAGTCTTCTTAATCATAATGTATCACCCTCCCCTAAATCATAACATCTAGTTTTAACTTATTGTACACCATAGATAAGTATATGTATTTAAAAACACATATACATAACACTAAAATAACATAAAATGAAGTATACCAATGCATGAGTATATTTATAAAGGTTATCTAAAAAAGTTATTCCACATTAAACATAATATTTTCCGCGTCATACTCTTACATTGCCATAACAAATTACCTTACCAAGTCATGTAATACTCAATCATTTGAATATAAATATAGGGATATAAACCATTCTCATGATTTAAGACATCTCCACATGTGAAATCCCATCGATATAAAAATAATATTCAATACACACATTTTTATAATTGATATCTTATACCACCAATAATTTTGTTATTTCTCACCCATTTAATACATTGGGCTCATACATGACATTCAAATTTCACGTACCTCTTCAACCAATATCAAAATTTAACCATTCATCTATCTCCTCCCAACTTTATGATATATTTTTATTATTTTTTTCCATTGAAATTTGGAAAACAAATTTTATCAAAGTTAAAATTCAAACATGTTCCAATTATGTAGGTTTTACTATGTATGGGCTAATTTGGGAGACAATTTTGACATAGAAAAAAATTCACGATGATTTTAGCTTGTGTTAGCACCTAAATCCACCTGAGGCTGAAGGAAGGAAAAATTCAGGGTAACCAAAAATCACGCTCAGTCTGGTAGCTAGCTCTACCAGAACAGGAGAGGGCTCTCTACGGGTCACACTCAGTGAATAGATGAACGAAAAGGACTGAGATGACTTTTGAACGAACTATTTATCTTAGGCTAGTAAGTGGAAATGAAAATAATGAGTGATTTCATGAATGACTGCGTTTCTAGGATGTTATGGGACCACTGGACTTCAATGAACAGAGAACTTAACATGAAGGCATAGATTATTTCGTGAGGCAAGGTAGGCTGAAAGCATAGCAATTTAATTTTAAAATATGGTGGAATGGAAAGATTGATTAAGAAGGTGAAAAGGGCATGGGCAACATGAATCCCTTTCAACAAAAGAACGAACAATGTACATGAAATTTTCCCACAGGTAGAGTAATAAAATTGAATTCTACCTGATCTCACTTGAAAAATCTTACCAGAAATGAATACGAAATGAAACTATGGAACATAACAAAGAAATGGAGAGATTGATTAAGAACATGAAAAGGGCATGGAAAAGATGAATCCTTTTCAACAGAAGAATGAAACAGTGCACATGAAAGTTTCCCATAGGTAGAGCAATAAAATTGAATTCTACCTGATCTCACTCGAAAAATTTCAGTAGAAATGAATGGGAAATGAAATACGAAACATAAGGAGATACATATGAAACATAAGAGAAACACTTGCTACACTCACAACCACAGGAATCTCATGAAATAAAGCTGCTGCCTTTCATTAATTCTTTGTAAAAATATACAATGCAGAAACAAAGTTTTTTTCCCACAGTCTCCCAGAAGTTACAAGCCAACCCATTGCCTTGCAGATGATAGGTAGTTGAATGACCCAAAATTATGTGATACTTATGACAAAATTCTACCATCCTTTTTTATTTAAACACTGCTGCATTATCAGTGATTAATTTGTTGGGACAACCAAAGTGAGACAAGATGTTATTTTTGAGAAATGAAATGATTACCATGTCCGTCACTTGTCTGGTAGGGGCTACCTCCATCCATTTTGTGAAATAGTCCGTCGTTGTAAGAATCCACCTATGCTATCCGGAAGAGGTGAGATGAATTTCCCCAATGAGATCTAATCCCCACTGCTGGAAGGGAGCGCTCACTTCAATAGTCTTAAGTGGAAAAGGCTATAATTTCTATTTCCCTTCGAAAATCTGACATTTATGACAGCGGTTGACCATCTTATGTACATCGGAAAACAAAGTAGACCAATAATATCCTGCTCTCAAAATATTGTTTGATGTTGACTCCCAAAAAGAATGACCTCCCCATTCTCCTCCATGGAAATCCTCCATGACATTCTTTGCCTCTTCTTCCACCAGACAATTTAACAGAATGCCACCAAGGTCTTTCCAATATAGTGCAGAATTTAAGATGCAAAACTTTGCAGCCTTCAATTTGAGTGTTCTCGCTTTGTTTCTAGTCATGCCAGGCAGTGGTGATAGATTTTGCAACACATATATTATATCAGAATACCATGGGGACAACATAAAAATTTCAGATACCTGAATTGACGTTCCTTCCTCATTATTATCAGTCAGGGAAGCGATCAGATTTATGTCCAATGCATGCAAATTTGATTTAGCCATTAGCTTTGCCAACCCCTATCCTTTGACCAGCTTTGTAGGATTTATCTCCACATCGTATTCTAGCAAGGCTACAATCCATTTTCCTCTTCTCCCTTCCGGATCTGTCTATACCAAAACATCTTTTACAACAGTATTAGGAACATAGGCTAGAATGTGAGAATGTAGGATATATACCCGGAAATCCTTCAATGTCTTCACCAATGCCAGGGCTTGCTTCTCAATGATGTTATACTTTAAAGCTACATCTCTTATAGCTCTACTGAAAAATGCAATGGGTCTTTCATGACCCTCTATCTTCTGCAATAATACTACTGCCATAGTATGCTCCGAAGCAAAAGAAAATACTATGAAATCCTGAGCATATTCCGGGCTTACTAGAACTAGAGCTGAAGAAAGGGCCAATTTGACCAAGTTGAAAGATTTTACCGCCTCATCTGTCCGTTTCACCTCGCTATCCTTTTTAAGCATGTTGGTCATTTCTTTCAAGTGTTCTACAAGATTAGGTACAAAACGACGCAAATATTCATCTTACCATTGAGATATTGTATTTCCTTTTTGTTTCTGGGGAGATCGATTTGCTGAATTGCTTGCACACGTGCTGGGTCTATATGAATTCCATCTTTTGAAATGATGTGCCCAAGTAATTTGCCTTCTTCCATGGCGAACAAGCTCTTCTTAGGATTCAATTATAGACCATATTTCCTGCATTTTTTAAAGACAATTGTCAGGTGATGCATGTGTTCTTCATCAGACTTTGAAAACACCGTCAAGTCATCCAAGTACGCCACCAAAAACACCTCCTTCTCATTTGCAAATGCTAAGTCCATTGCTCGCTGAAATCTGGCACCTGCATTCTTTAAACCGAATGGCATTTTGGCATAGTGAAAGGTTCCCCATGGAGTGGTGAATGATGTCTTGTCTCTATCCTCTTCATGGATGGAAATTTGGTTATATTCGGAATAACCATCAAGCAGTGACATACGAGATGCCCCCACTACTCGCTAAAGTATATGGTCCATCTTGGGCAGCAAATAGCTATCCTTCAATTAGACCTTATTAAGATTTCTAAAATCAATGCATAGGCAGATCTCACCAGTCTTCTTACGTACAGGCACTAAGTTATATATCCAATCTGAAAATTTGATGGGCACAATGATACCTTATTTATACAACTTATTTACCTCTTTTTCGATGGATGACAGTAACTTTGGATTTGTCCTCCTCAGCTTTTGTCTAAATGGTTTTTCGTTGGGCTTGATAGGTATCGTATGCTGAATGATATTTGTATCATAGGTCTTTAAATCAGAATAATCCCAAGCAAATACATCTGCAAATGAAGCCATCAAACTGATATATTTTTCTTTGATCTTTAGCGGTAATGCTTTAGACAATTTTACCAACTTTGGATTGGCAGTTGTACCGATGTTGACCTCTTCTACACCCTTCTCCATCGGCTGCAATGTTGGCTTGCTGTCTACATCATCCTGATCAAAAAGTTTTTCTAGAGGTATCAAGACTTTAGGAATGATGTTATTCTTCAGCTGCAATACATCCATTTGATTGATCTGCACTTCATCTATACCATTCCCTTTGTCTTCATCATTTTCCACATCGATTGAGGTTTCTTCGAACTTGCCTTTGTTGAGCAAAAAATCTTTAATCTCCTCGTCATCTTGGAACACTTGCCAATGTCGTTGATTGTTTGGAATGGTTGGAAAATGCTTGACATGGATTTCAAATTTATTGCTGGAGTTCATGGGGATCTTCAAGCTACTCACTTCCTTGGCAAGAGCATCAGCAATACTGTTTTGTATACAAGGCACACATGTCAAGGTGTATTCTGAAAATAACTTCAAGATGTCTAAAACTACATTACGATATGCCTGCATCCTAGGATGTTTTGCTTGATACTCACCTCTGACCTGTTTTATTACCAACTCAGAGTCGCCATATACCGAAATCATTTTTTCATTTAGCTTTCTAAGAATCTTCAGGCCAACAATCAGAGCTTCATATTCAGCTTCATTATTTGAACATTCAAAGGCCAGCTTGTAAGAGCAAACTCTCACGCTACTAGGCACTTTGTTTTGGGGTGGAGAAAGGACTACGTCCCCAAATACCAATACCGGCACCATCATTCCCTACTACTCCATCGGAATCCATAGCCCACAAGCCTTCTTCATCCTCTTGTGAGTGCTGAAAATCTATTTTTCATGCTTTGTATGCTTGCTGTCCATCGTTTTCAGCCGATTGCCTAATCTTTTGCTACTTTTCTTGCCCTTCTCTCTTCAAGATTTCTCTGAAATTTTCTATTATTTCTAGAATGTCGTTTGCTTCTACCATCTGACTATCTATCTCATTTAAACTATCTGAAAACAAAACAAAAGACTCTAAATCTGTATGTACATAGTTAATAGGATGATTTATCGGTTTCTCCTTGCTTGTGATCATATATTTCATCTTTTGTTCCCGATATAAATTCCTCATTTGTCCAAACATTGGGATTGTTGCATAGGAGAAATCCAGTTGTAGTGTCCCTTTCAATTTTGCTACCCAAGACCTGGAAAGAAGCATGCCAAACCTTGGAGGAATATCTGCTACCACCACATCCATCATGACATTTTTCATAGGAAGCTAATCCAAACTCACAACCAAGTCTTTGATGAGACCTATACGTCTTACTCTGCTGGAATCAAATGAATAGAGATCATGATATTGCCGAGTGATATCCAAACCAAGCTTATCCATGATAGACTTGGGCATGAGATTGTGAGAAGCTCCTGAATCGAACATGGAATTATGTAAAATGAAATCATGCAACCTCAAACTGATGTAGAAAGGTGGCAACTCATTTTCACGAGACTCGCCACTTGATGTTGGTCCAAAAATCATTTCAGGCTGATCATCTTCTACATTTAGCATGTTGGACATTGGGTCCCAATTCAACATTTTAGAAATCTGTCCTTTATAACTGCTATTCTTCATTACTTCAGTAAAGGGGATGGATACCTTTAACTTAGAAATCTCGTTCTCTAGGCTAAAAGTGGGAGTTTTTTCTACCTTCTTGACTGGGATCTCTTTCCTTTCCTTTTCCTTTGAGGTGGCAGGTTGCTGTGATTGTTCTGCTAATTTTGATTTGCTACTCTCCAGACCAACCGCCTCCTTTCCTTTTCTTTGTGTAGCTAATGAATCATTCTTTTTTTTTATCACCCTCCCTCTTTTTCTGAATTGGTATGGCCAACACATCTCTATTTCTAAGTGAATATTGTTGTTGTTGTGCAGACAGAGCATTCATGTACCCCCTTTGATATTCTTCTGATTCTTCTTCCAACACATTGTCGCTAGCTAGAATAAAATCAATGTCTTGGTGTGCAGCTGAATTCACTGCACATTCTTCTTGTTCGGTAATGTAAGTAGGCAACTCATCTGGATTAAAGAGATGGTTTTCTTTTCCTATTACATTCTCATCCTCGTTTGACTTTAGTCCATGAACAGAATTCTGCTGCAAAGGTGTTTGTACCGGCTGTTGGGCAATTTGCTCTTGAGTTCGTTGATCTCTCTGTCTTATCCTATACTGTGGCTGTTTCTGACCACGAAAGTTAGGATTCCTCACTTGTGATTCTGGCTTGTCAAGTTTTACCCTTTCAAGCATCTGCTCTACCTTTTTGAGAAGCTGATCCATTGTAGAAGATTCTTCTTTCACAATGGTTTTCTTCTCTACTTTCACTCTAGCTCTTTTGGACAACAGGCTCACCTTAACACTGACCACAATTTTCTGCATGTCTTCCATTGTGGCTGGTTCCCTTTCTCTCAACTGATAAGCCATATCAGCATCAAAACCATCCAGGAATTTCAACATGGCTTGTCCCACGGGTGGCCTTAGATCATCTGGAATTTCATTGTACACTGTATTGAATCTCATGCAATAATCTTGGACTAACTCACCAACGTTTCTCTTGATTTTCTCGTATTCGGACATAATTTGAAGAGGGTTCTTTTTCACTTCCCAGTGGTTCAAGAATTGTCTATGTAGGTCTGCCAAGGTGGCGATACGTGCAGTCAGTGAACTTATGAACCATTTCTTCGCATCACCTACAAATGTTTGTACAAAGAGCCTCATTAACACGTTCTCCGCATTGATCTCATAAAGTTCACAGAAGTTTGTCATTCACTCCATGTGTTGCTACGTAATAATGCTGCTAGGAGTGCCATCAAAGAATGGGATTTTGCTTTGGTAATCATCAGACATATCATCTAGAACTTGAGGTAGAACAAGGGGTACAAAACAGGCAGCCATCATTCTTGGTGGATTTGGCCTTGGAGGTGTTGGATGAGTGTGCAAAGTTTGCAAGGGGCTTGCAATTGGATTTTGGAGCTGTGTTGCAAGGCAATTATCAATTAATCTATTAACTCTTTCTATTTCGAGGTCCACAAGAAATTGTGGATTGGGGATAGTATAATCAACAACCCTTTCAGATTTACACTCAAACAATGATATCTCGAACCATTCGTCAAACTCAAGCTCTTCAAGATACTCAAAAATGTTGGGACATGAATGGGATTTGAACACGGGAGTTATGTTGCTCTCTTGATGAAGGAGTCTGGGGATCAAATTGGGTTTTTCAAAGATATGAGGAGGATCCGGGTCTGGATTGGCTCTGGTATATTGTCTCGAAGCCAGCGTGCTATTGAGAAACATCACAGGACACAACCAACTTGCTCAGCCTTTCCAATCCTAAGCTCATCATCCGTGAGCTTAGAATTATTAAGAAACAAGGGGATTTGATTTCAAACTTAGTCATCCCCAGTGGATTCGCCACTATGTTAGCACCTAAATCTGCCTCAGGCTTAAGGAAGGAAAAATTCAGGGTAACCACAAACCACGCTCAGTCTGGTAGCTAGCCCTACCAGAACAGGAGAGGGGCCTCTCCGGGTCACACTCAGTGAATAGATGAATGAAAAGGATTGAGATGACTTTCAAACGAACTATTTATCTTAGGCTAGTAAGTGGAAATGAAAATAATGAGTGATTTTGTGAATGACTACGTTTCTGGGATGTTATGGGACCACTAGAATTTAATGAACGGAGAACTTAACATGAAGGCACAGATTGTTTCGTGAGGCAAGTTAGGCTGAAAGCATAGAAATTTAATTTTAAAATATGGCGGAATGGAAATATTGATTAAGAAGGTGAAAAGGGCATGGATGACATGAATCCTTTTCAACAGAAGAATGAACACTGTACACGAAATTTTCCCACAGGTAGAGCAATAAAATTGAGTTCTACCTGATCTCACTCGAAAAATCTTACCAGAAATGAATACGAAATGAAACTATGGAACATAACAAAGAAATGGAGAGATTGATTAAGAAGGTGAAAAGGGCATGGACAACATGAATCTCTTTCAATAGAAGAATGAAACACTGCACATGAAATTTTCCCACAGGTAGAGCAATAGAATTGAATTCTACCTGATCTCACTCGAAAAATTTCACCAGAAATGAATGCGAAATTAAATATGAAACATAACGAGATACATATAAAACATAAGAGAAACACTTGCTACACTCACAACCACAAGAATCTCATGAAACAGAGCCGCGGCCTTTCATTAATTCTCTGTAAAAATATACAATGCAGAAACAAAGTTTCTTTCCCACAGTCTCCCATAAGTTACAAGCCAACAAACCCTTTGCAAATAACTTGCATACAATATATAGAATGTGTAAGGAAGAGATAGAATGCCCAGGGGTTGGGAAGTTACTCAAATCATTTCGAAATGGGGATGGAGAGCCAACCATCAGCTACAGGTGCAGCGTTCTCCAGCATGACATTTGGCTGGGGTGACCCTTTGCATTCCTCTGCCACTTGGATAGATGCCCATCTAGAGAGAAAACTCTTTAAATGCCACTTTTGGTGCCAAAAAACTGAAGTTTTGACCGGGCCCACTTGGAGAAGTCGTGAACCGAAATTTCGTGAAACGTAAGTAAATTGGCGATTTTTTCCTCTGTGCGTCGCGCTACTTTGGGGCCTGTTTTACAACACTTGCAGGTGTCCAAAATGTAGCCAAGTGGGCTTGTTGGAAAGCCTATCCTGTCTACTTTCTAACTCCACTAGAACTTTTGAATTTGGTGGTCATTTTCCCCTCCAAATATTCATTTTCCTAAGACTACTTTCTGTGTGTCAAAAAAGTGGTAGAGAGGCCATTCTTGGGTCTTTTTTGACCTTTAGGAAGCCCAAATCTTGTCAAATTTTCTTTCCCGATCACCAGTAGTTGTATTTTTCAATGTTGAATCCAAATATGCAAGCCATTCCTCATCTGGAGCTCTAGAATTTTAGCGTCGTGCCAGTGGCGCGGCGCACAGGGAGGAATTTTCTGTTTTGTGTCCAAAAATTTGCCTGTGTCCAAAATTTGCCCAAAAATTTTGAAATTTAGGCTGGAGTTTCCCTATGAAGTGCTATGTTGTGCCAATGAAGCCTCAGCCAAGAGCCGAAGCCAATCTTGCTCCTTTGCCTCCTTTGCCTCCTTTGCTTCCTTTGTCGCTTTGCTCAGTTTTGCCTTTAGGCTCTTGATTCTTGCTTTGGAGCTCATGTTTTGGCCCTGGTAGTGATGAGTCATGCGCCTCAGCATGTCTTTCTCCCTGTTAGATTTATCCAACTTTTGTTCCAAGTGTAGATTGACCTGATCCAACCAAGACTCACGGTCATTGTTGATCTCTTCCTCCAAGGGAGTGAGCTCGATCCCTCTTTGTTGGACAGCTTGTCGATTTTCATGGATGTTTTGCAGCTCCCTAATCATCTATTGTTCTTAAAGCTATTTGTTTCTATACTCCAAATATTTGATGACCCATCTGGCCCTCTTGAAATTGAGTATCAAGTCTTTGATTTCTGTGTCCTTCTCTCGAATGATCATCCTAAGTTTGGCATTCTCTGTCTCTGTCTCTTGATCCAAAATGAGGATGACATCGGTCCCTTGTGCACCTAATGGCTCACCCGAAGGCCCCTCCTCATGCATTGGCTCCTTACCTCTGTCCTGTTCCTCTGTGGTTGATGCCGGAAGCGAGGCCCCTTCCACCCCAAGTGGAGATAACACTCGCTTTGCTGTTGCGAACAACGGTCTACTGCCCTTCTGGTATGTGATGTATACTGGCATGGTGGCAGTCTCATGGCGCTCAAACTAATGTGAAGGACCCCCCTCCTCATGCTCTACCTCTGATACCACTGGTGGAGTGCTGAAGAAATCACGGGAGATGAAGTCCTCCCAAGCAATACCTTGCAATCCTAACTGATGGTCCACCAAAATCTGGATGAGAGTAAAATGATAGACATTATTTAGCTGTTGTTAAGGGGTCTTGCACTACATGAATTTTTTCTTCTTCTCAATGTTGTTGCAAATGAAAAATGGGAGGCTCATTATCCTCACCCGGGTGAAGTGCATGAGTAACCAGATGTGATATGTGTAAAGGCATAAAAACATCCCCTTGCAACTGAAATAATTCATGATCAATCTCATGAGTGGGGCATACTCATCTCTCAAAAAGCTGAATGGAAAAACTCTGGTGAGCTAGCTCAAGTAGTTGTTCTTGACGTAAGGCTCATAATGATTCCTCTCCACCTTCTTTTTCTTATGCCACTGCTCTCCAACGTTTGGCATTCCTGTTGCCACTAATATGGTTTCTGGTCTCAGGGTGAAAGTGACCCCAACCAGGACGAATTTACCTCCCTATAAATGAAGTGCAAAAAGGCGGGCCAACTCATGATGGACTCTGACATTTGCCACCCTTTGACAAAATTCATAACATGCCAAGTGTTGGAAACAAGACATGGCGAGTAGGCATGCCTGCAGCTCAGTGAGGGTGTTTGGCTCATCTTTAAGATGTCTGCCACTCTGGGTATGTCTCCTATGGGCCCTCTCTCCTAAAGATGTGCCACTGTGGGTCCCCTCCTCATACTCTGATGAATTTTCTGATGTCATTACTGCCTTTTATGTTGCCCTCTGAATCTAATGAAACTGATAGCTGCTCTGAAAAATCTGTCACCAAGGGGACAATTAAAACAGGGAGTGTTAGGAGGGGAATGATGAAAGGGAAATAGGGGTTTAAAAGGAGACATTTATCAGGGATTTGGCAGTGTTTTTTGGGTATGTTATTGATGGGGTAGGGTTTGAATTTATTTTGGTAGGGTTTAGGCTTTTTGAGTCATAGGAGGAAGGGGAAGAAAGGAAAATGATTACAATGGTGTTAGGGTGATGATGAGGGGAAAATGATGCATGGAAAATGGTGATAGGGGTATGGTAGGAGAATACTTTGACAACCCCGTTACTGTAGCAAAAACCCCGGGAGCCTGATCTCTTTGTGTCCTCTTTTGTTTAGTAAAAAAAAACTTTGGAAGTAGATCTATACTCTTTAAAATCATGGTATTCTTCTCTAATTTCATGCCAAGAGTGAAGGTAGTTGGTCTACCTCTTAAGTTTGACAGACATTCACAAAATTTTTTAGGCAAATTTGTGGTTTCTGGGCTTTATACCTCTGTGCACTGCGCGCTCTGAGTGCACTGCGCCAGTGGAAATTTTACACTACGATCCGGCTCCTAGTGCACCGCACACAATGAGTGCGTCACACTACCCTGTGTGTGCGCTGCGCGCTCAGTATTTCACCATGAGTTGCTTGCGGGATAGGGAAAGGGTGATGTAGTGGTTTTAGGATGAGGTTCTTAGGAAAAATGGTCAAGGGGAGATGAGAAAGATGATGGGTGAGGGGGCAAGGGGAGTGGAGTGAAACCTTGGTGACATCATCACATTTTTGCAAACCTAGCCATCGTTTTCATTAGTGAATTTTTTTTTTTCATGTTTGACCTTATGCTTTCGGGTGACATTTAAACATCTCATAAACACCATATTAATGACAAAATTTCTGGAGAGGAGGTGTCCACAGTGTCTACCTCTTGTTTTTCTAGCCTTCACCAAGATTTGAAGCGATTTGGAAATTTTTTATGCCCCTGGCTGTGTGCATCACGCCCTTGTAAATCTCCCACTATGGGCTGGCTGCGTGTGCGCCACGCCCTCCTTGTGCACCGCGCTCCTTGGTGTATGTGCCGTGCACTTGAAATTGAACTCCCGCTCCCTCAAACACTCACAATTTTGCTTTCTCTCCTTTGAAATGCTTTCTCCAATTCTTGCAAGAGCACAATGGCTTTGATTTGGGCAAAACATGTATTTATAGCCTTAGAGGAGATGGGTTTGATTTTTTCTTCCTTGAAAACCCACTTTCAAATGTTTATGTTTTGCACTTTTCAATGACTTTTAAAACACCCTGATCTTCATTTTCCTCTGAAATTTTCGTTCTTATGATGGGATTTTCGGCGTTTCTTTGCGGGGACTGTGTGACTGGGCATTTGGCCATAGAAACCATGACTGCATCTAAAAAATCAACTTGTTCATTTTTGGAAAATTTTGTCATAAATGACCTTGTTTGACTTTTCTTCAAAACAGAGCTTTGAAGAAGAGTCGATGTCTCTTCAGCTGATGATGAAGCTTTCTGGACCATCGCTGTATAAAGTCTCGCCCTGGACTGCATGGCTTGTTCTAGACATGTTTTTTCACAGACCAGTTTGATGGTTTCCTAGACACAAACATAAAAATTGACTTTGTCTTGTAATATGACCAGACCTTGACTCTCATGAATTTCAGTGATTATGGACCAAGGCCTAAACTAGCATGGGCCAGAAATGAGGGAAACTGACAAGCATGACTTTCTCTGTCAGATCATGGCATGTCCCTAGCGAAATGCAACTGGAAGAGTGGAGCGGGACACCTAATCATGAAATGCATAAAGAGCTTTGATCCCTGACAGAGGACTTGACCAGGCTGACTCTAACAGGTTGATCAAAATAAAGTTTTACTATCAAATATTAAAACAAAAACATAACCCAATTATCTTAAATATAATGAAAGGCATACAAAATATGTATTTTTACTCGAATAATTTTACTTCAAGTATTAGCCCCTAAGGGACATCTCAACTAGCGATGGTAGTGTAAATGAGGTATTATGTGCAAGGAGGTTGTTGGAAATATGTCATCATTGATTGAAGCAAGGTGATGGAAATATGGTGTTCATTGATGATTACAAGTGGAACAAGTATCAAATAAGGAATCAATATATTAGGTTAGAGGTAGAAGAAGAAGGTTGAGGATCAACATGGTAACAGTAATGGTGTAGAGACTTTGTATCCTATTTCGGAGTAGCATACTACCTCAAATGTAGATGGAACCCATTGATATGGGCAGAGCTCAAAGAAATATTTCTAGTGATATGGGCAATCTCAAAAATGGCCTCCTATTTTAAAAGTTAGTGCCAATCTAAATTTGGTGATATCAAGTCAATGATAGCAAAGATAAGAGGAGTTTGAAAACCACTTTGGCAAGTAGCTAAAGTTACCGGAAGTGCCAAAACTAATGTAAATTTTGGAGGACCTACTATAAAAGAGGACCGAGCTAAAATGGATGGAAAAAATCACAATGAGATACATTTTTATTGGCTTAGGTGGATCACAGTCATGAGAGTTACACTGGCAGATTCAAAACAACACTAAAATTCAAAGAGCGAGATGATGTGAAGTGGTGATGCCATATCTACGGAATACTTCAGTGGTTGCACTTGAAAGGAATTTAAAGGGTACACAAGCATAAGTGTCGGGAGTTAGTCATAGCAAGGCACAACAACAGAGAATCCAGACAATTGAAAAGTGAGCAGGAGGTCCTCACTTCGACAACTCAACCCGATGAGGGCTATCCCAGAAGAGAAGCCTGGAGGTATAACAAAGAGGAAACACAAATGAGAGACAAGTTGGTGGAGAAATAAGTAGAATAAAATAAAATGGATGGGACAAATTAAAATTTTATAAATGAAATTGGTGAAAAAACAAGTCCTCGAGGACCCTTTCTCTCTCCTCTCTGACAGGGCGAGTGGTAGCATGTGAATGGTCTGTGATGATTTCAACATATATAATAAGAGGAGGACATGTGGTAGGAATTTTTGGCATTTTTGGGACCCAAAGGGACCATATATATCTCACACATGTCACCTATCATAGGCTGACATGTAGCATAGGTGATGTTATCGTCATGACATCATCTTGGTGGATATATGTTGTAAGACTTAAAGAAGTGTGCAAGGGATGTGACAAACAAGAGGCATCAGGAAAGCCTGGTGGCTGACTTTACCCGACTACATTTTTATTGGCTTCCAGTACCAGTGGGAGGACCCCACAGGATAGCGAAGCCTATAAGGCCTAGCCAGATGATTTATAAAGGGTGAAACTAGGGAAGGCGTTGGAATATAAAGCCTCAAGTCAAAAATGACAAACAGGCGGTCAGTTCCAGGCTTGTCGAAGAGTGACAATAAATAATATTGAGGTCAAGAAGACTCAACAGGACATATCATCTTGTAGATATGACTTTAGTAGGTTATAAAAGGGCACAAAGGGAATGTGTTGGGAGAAGAGGCATTGGGACATGGAGGACACTAACAACGAATCAAAAGGCAGGTGGGTGACCCCACATGACACCATGTCCCAGAGGAGATCACATGGTGTAAGCTACTTTTTGCAGTTAAAAGAAATTCTACAAGAAAGAAAGGGCTACGGGCTTAGCACCTGACCCTTGGTCATTTTGTGTAGAAATATATGAAGGGAACAAAGATTAAAACAAATAAATTTTTCCCCTCAATAGCTCAAATGGGCTTAGCGCCTCAAAGCCCTAGCCAATTGTCATGGAGACCTAATCCTATGGTAGAAAAATAGGTAACGGACCTGACAAAATGTGCTTAAGACCTAAATTTGGCAGAACTATTAGTTTGGTGGCAAATTTGATAGTTAGGCCAAATTTAATAGGAGATAAAATTAGAAAAACTTTTGCTAAAGCTTGTAAAAGGCCAAAATCAATAAAATAAGTGAAATAACTCAATTTAAGTTGCAGAAAAAGTATGTTAAAGTTTGAGAACTTCGTGAACATAGTAAGAGGACTGTAATAAACATGAAAAAGGAAAAAAATAAGAATGCATGCAAAAATAAAAGAAAAGAAAATAGAGCAAAAATATGAAGCTAGTTTGAGCAAATTGTTTGCCATAAAGACGGGATAGGAGTTCTATGAGCTAGTTGAGGTGAATCTACTAGTGATTAGAGATTGGTGAAGGTATTTGTCGTTGAATAAATAAATTTATTTTGAAAGAAAGAAGGAATTCATGGTTCTAGTATGAAAATGGATAAAAGATGAACCATTAAGTTCCAAGCAAGTTGCAGCTTGTAAATCAGGGGTTGGTGCTCCTTCTAGTGGGTGCTAGGAAATATTTGGGGTTGTAGCCCCATTCAGATGTAGTTGATAAATTAGGGAGTTATAACTTCCTACTGGATGTAGCCAAAAAATTGTCACAAGTTGTTGCTTGCCTTGAGAATGAATTGAAGAGAAGTCTTCAAGAAGTTATTTTCTCTTTGTGTGTTCCATTGATTGATAAATTTATTGCTTGTCATGCTTATTTAACTAATTACTTTGTGTGTCCTATTATTCTTGCACAAAGTGAAAGAATTTTATTTTTTTTGTAAAAAAATCCTACAATATTGATTCACTCCCCTCTCAATATTGTCTTGGCTTCCAACAATTGGTATCAAAGTAATGGGTACTTCAAATTAGTTTAACATCTGGAAGTAAGATCAAGGAACATGGAAAACGAGGAAGGATATTTTACCAATAGGGAACCTATGCTGGATGAAACAAACCATGTGTTTTGGAAAGTAAGGATGAAGACCTACATTCAATCACTTGGTGTTGATGTGTGGGATGTTATGGAAGAAGAATATCAAAATCCTCCAACAATGGTTACCAAAGATCAGAAGATGGAATTCACATGCAATGCTAAAGCAATGAATTCCTTATTTGTTGGCATACCTAAATTAGATCTTGTCAAAGTAATGGACTACACATCTACTAAATTTATTTGGGACAACATGCGCAACTGCTATGAAAGATAAACAAGGTAAAGAGAGTTAAATTCCAAGGGTATAAGATGAAATTTGTCTTTAAGTATGCATGATGATGAAGATATTGCAAGGTATTTTTTAAGAGTTGATGAAGTTATGAACACCATAATAGGGCTTGATGAGGAGCTAGAAGAAGTTGTAGCAGTTCAAAATGTTTTAATATCTCTTCCTAAAATGTTTAATCCCATGGTCTCAACCATTGAAGAGATTCCTAAAATAAATACTCTTACTCCAGATCAATTACATTGTGCACTCACTACCTATGAGATGAGGATTTCTAAAGGCAAGTTTATAGCCAAGGAATCAACCGTGAAAGCAAAAAAGAAGTGAAAGTAAAATCATGATGACTCTTTTGAAATATATGAAGAATAAAAAAACTTTGTGAGGCAGCCTAAGCATGGATCAGGAAAGCATAAAAGTAACCTACCCTTAAAGTGTTTCAATTGTGATAAATCTGGTCACTATGAATCAAAGTTTCCTAAAAAGAAAAAAAAGGATTATGATCCTAAAGAAAGATCCAAAACATATCTAAGGAAGGAGTTGGACAAAGGCTAAAACATAGGTCAGATTCAACCAAAAATTTGGAAAAGGGACTAAAGATTTAAATGAAATATTGGGCGCACAACAAGTCTCGAAAGACCGAAGTGGTCCTAGCTTTGACGTAAAGTCTAGAGTAGCAGCAAAGATTATGGGAAAGAAACAAATTACCTTTCTTCCAACAACGAATAATGGGTCTACATAGCAACAAAAGGGATACATGGAACCCAAAAATCAGATTCTTAATAAACAACAGTAGAAAAAGTAGAACATTAGCCAAGCAAATCGAACTGCCTAGAATTTAGCCCAACATAGTAGTCAAACTTCCCAGTACAAAGATATTTTCTTGGGGTATTGTTTCACATGAATGAATTATGGTCCCAGAGAAGAAAATTGAAGAGTCAATATTTCCTATAGAAACCTTAGATCTAGAAGAAAATTTCAACAAACGAAAAGAATACCTAGGAACAATAATTATTCTTCTCTAAATTATCTGGTGGAATGTTTTAAATGTTAAAATTTTGGGCATATATAAGTCAATTGCAAGCTAAATGAGAAGAATATAAAGCAAGTAATTGAGAAAATTGAGAAAAAATCCCTTGTCTAGAAAGAAATGGAGAAATTAGAGCAATGTGAAATTGCTTTGTATGCAAAGAATGAAGGGAGCCATTGGTATGTGGACAATGGTTGTTCTAGGCACATGGAAACCAGGTGAAAAAGGTAATGTGACATTTGGCAACTGATCCAGGTGGATGTTGGTTGCCACCAAAATATCCCACTTGGACCCCCACAACTCTCTCTTTCATATTTTCAGTTTCCTTAATTGTAGCACAATTTACTATTTTTAGCAGTTTTTTAGGTCCTGAACTTCCGGAGTTGTTTTTAGGCTCTAAACGACCTTTTTTGGGAAATCTAGGAGAAACATGGGTGCATGGACCCATGTTTCTCTTCCCAAAGTTATAGTTCTCTGATAGATCTTTCTAGCAAGCTAATGTACGCATCAAATGAAGATCAGGTGCCAAAGTTATGACCCCGGGAAGTTGATGTACCAATTTACCCAAAATGGAGTCCATAGTTTGACGTTTCGTCTTCTAGGGTTAGGTTTTTGGATGTTTAGGGTTATCCATTATTTCTCCACAATAAATAGCCCTTCGCGCCTCATTTTAATAGAGTTTGAAAGCATGTAGCCACCATATCTCTTCTTAGAGATAAGCTACAATCGCCCTAGCTGGTTTATTTCCATTTCTGTTTGTAAGCATATTTCAGTGTTTTATAGCAATGAAATGAAGTACGATTTCCGTTGCATATATGTATTTATGGTTCTCTATAATTTTTTGTGTTCCTATTTAAATCTGGATCAATGGTATCAGAGAAGTCTCCTTTCTCTCTATTTTTCCTTGCATGTCCGCAACAAGGTCGAGATATAAGGAGTTAGGGCTTGAACTGGCCAAACCTTTGAAGGACCATCCTCACAAATCTTGATAGCCTCCGATGGTGGATGAAAAGAAAGATGAGGGGGCAACATATCCTATCAAAATCTTACTCGAAGAAGCCGTCAAGCAATAAAGGAACGCGATGATGGACAACTTTTCCTAGATCCTTCAGCGACTACCCAGGGGCGGTGCATGGGCTTCCAACAGCTACTCTGGAAATGCCACACCATTTAAGGTACAATTTAATTTTGAAATCCCCATCTTCTATGGTCAAATAGATGCAGATGTCATAGATAAATGGTTAAATCTGCTCAAAGAGTATTTTTTTTCATGATTTTTCCAGTCGAGAAAAGATTATTTTCACTCTTCTCAAAGCAACCCCTCATGTCAAGGACTGGTGGGAAACCTACTACGAGCAAAAGGATGAAAGTACGAGTTCACTATTTTCAGTTGCACCCACTTGGAATTCATTTTGGGATACCATCGAGGAGTAGTACTACCATGTCAAAAGCTGTGAGGGCAAATACATAAAGTGGACCACGCTGCAGCATAGGAGGGACCAAGATGCACCAGAGTTCACAAACATTTTCATACCCTTTGTACATAGTTGGGTATCAAGGACTCTGAGTTTCATTTGGTACTCAAGTATTGTGATTGCCTACATAGGTACATTTAGGAAGAGATGGAACTCCTGAACATCTCCTCGCTTGGCACGGCGTACAAATACGTTGTCAAAATTGAGCAGAAGTTTAAATAGAAGAAGCGAGACTTTACATATACAAATCCAAAGACCAAAGGACAAAGCCAAGGCGGGGTGACCCAAGACAACCTGTTGAAGCTGCAAGAAAATAAAAGCACCACAAAGTCAAAGGACACAGGAAAGTGGTGTGAGTTCCATAAGATCCCCACTCACAACACAAGTGAGTGTCGAACCAAGCAGTCGCTGGTGGCCGAGTTGAAGGCTTCAGAATCGGATGCATGTTTTGACCTTGAGTCTGAACCCGACAAGGGGAATGGTGAAGGGAAGAAGATCATTGATGTGGAGCCCAGCACCACTATTACCACTGCCAAGATCCAAAAGAATGAGCCTGAAGATCCAGAGGAGAGGTAGCGTCTTTTCCACTCACAAATGTGGGTGAAGGGTTTTCCTCTACAATTCATTGTCGACAATGGTAGCCAAAGGAACCTCATTTCAACAGAGGTCATGAAGCAGTTGGGCCTATCGACTACACCACACCTACAGTTGTACAATATTGGGTGGCTTCACCAAGGATGAGATCTCTGAGTTCGTGAGTAGTGTCACCTTCCCTACAACATCAAACCCTTCACATATGAGGTATTGTATGATGTTGCACCTCTAAATGTTTGTGATGTATCATTAGGCCAACCATACATATGGACGCAACATGTTTTGTATGATTCAAGGCCTTGTGTTGTCATTATTTATTTGTGTAATTCATTATACAGGATACTAGAGGTAGCCCAACCTATTGTCACCTCTTTGATCTCTACTAAGAAATGCAGCAAGATCGTGTCCCAGACTACGAAATTCATTTTATGTCTAGTTCGCTCCTAGATTAAGGGGAAGATCATCACCACATCCATGACCCCCGCAAAGGGTTCCTCCACACAGCAGCCACAGCAGATGGATACGATCATTAAAGAACATTGGAACAACTTCTCCTCACCCACAGAGGCACCGCACATGTTTTAGGTGGGCAACAAAGTTTGGCTACATATCTGGAAAGAATGCCTTACAAGAGCCCATCAGAAGATCAGACCACTCCAACATGGTCCTTACAGGATTACCAAGGTTGTAATGCTTTGGAGCACATCATTCCTTCATTTCTTCATCTACACCAAGTGTTTAATGTATACTGCCCTTGACCATGCTTCCCACCAGTACTGGACACATCTAATATTGCAGAACAACTCACCAGGGACCCAGTTCAACAGATGGAGGAGCTCAACGCAATGGGGACAATTAATTCCTAAGGGGGGAGGAATGATCTAGGTGGATGTTGGTGGCAGCCCACCTATCCCACTTGGACCCTGAACTTCTGGAGCCGTTTTGAGGCCCTAAACGACATTTTTTGGGAAATATGGGAGAAACATGGATCCATGGACTGATGTTTCTCTTCCCAAAGTTATAGTTCTCAGATATATCTTTCTAATGAGATATTGTATGTGTCAAACGGAGATCAGGTGCCAAAGTTACAACCATGGGAAGTTGATGTACCAATTTACCCAAAACGGGGCCCACAGTTTGGCATTTCATCTTTTAGTGTTAGGTTTTTGGATGTTTAGGCTTTTATTTTATTTCTCAACAATAAATAGGCCTTCAAGCCTCATTGTCATAGAGTTCGGAGGCATGTATCTTCCACATCTCTTCTTAGAGATAAGCTACCATCGCCCTAGTTGTATTATTTCCATTTCTGTTTATATGCATATTTCAGTATTTTACAGTAATGAAATGAAGTATTATTTCCACTGCATATTTGTATTATGGTTATCTTTGTAATTTGTTTCATTCCTATTTAAATCTAGATCAGTGGCATCAGAGCGGTCTGCTTTTTCTCTATTTTTCTTTGCATGTCCCCAACGAGGTTGGGATATAAGTAGTTAGGGCTTGAATTGGTCGAACCCTTGCAAGACTAGCCTCACAAATCTCAACGGCCTCCCATGGTGGATGAAAAGAAAGATGAGGGAGCAGAAGATCCTATCAAAATCTTGCTCAAAGAAGCCCTCGAGCGACAAAGGAACATGATGATGGAAAACTTTGCCCAAATCCTGCAACAACTACCCAGGGGCGACGCATCAGCTTCCAACAGCTACTCTGGAAATGCCACACCATTTAAGGTACAATTTAATTTTGAAAACCCCATCTTTGAGGGTAAAATAGATGTAGATGCCATAAATAAAGGGTTAAATCTGCTAGAAGGGTATTTTTCTATTCATATTTTTTCAAGTCGGTAAAAGATTATTTTCGCTTTGCTCAAAGCATCCCCCCACGTTAAGGACTGGTGGGAAACCTACTGTGAGTAGAAGGATGAAATTACGGGCTCACTATTTTTAGCCACACCCACTTGGAATTCATTCTGAGATGCCATCAAGTAGCAGCACTACCTTGTCAAAAGCTATGAAGACAAATACATAAAGTGGACAACACTGCAGCAAGGGAGGGACCAAGATGTGCCAGAGTTCACAAACATTTTTCATAATTCCAAGAAGAGATGGAGTTCCTGAACATATCCTTGCTTAGCACGGCATACCGATATGCTGTCAAAATCAAGTAGATGTTTAAACAGAAGAAGCAAGACATTGGATCTACAAATTCAAAGACCAAAGGACAAAGCCAAGGCAGGCTGACCCAAGGAAACCTATCAAAGTCGCAAGAAAATAACAACACCACAAAGTCGAAGAAGGACACAAGAAAGTGGTGTGAGTTCCATAAGAGCCCCACTCACAACGTAATTGACTGTCGGACAAAGCAGTCGCTGGTGGTTGAGTTGAAGGCTTCAGAATCAGATGCATGTTCCGACCCTGAGTCAGAACCCAACAAGGGGAATGGAAAAAGGAAGAAAATCATTGATGTGGATCCCAGCACCACTATTGCCTCCACCAAGATCCAGAAGAAGGAGCTCAAAGATGCAGAGGATGGGGGCATCTTTTCCACTCACAAATATGGGTGAAGGGTTCGCTGCTACAATTCATTGTTGACAGTGGTAGCTAAACAAACCTCATTTCAATAGAGGTCGTGAAGTGGTTGGGCCTGCTGACTATACCACACCCGCAACCGTACAGTATTAGGTGGCTTCACCAAGTACGAGATCTCCGAGTTCGCCAACAGTGCTACCTTCACTACAACATCAAACACTTCACAAATGAGGTATTGTGTGATATTGCACCTCTGAATGTTTTTGATGTATTATTACGCCAGCCATACTTCTGGAGGTGACATGTTGTGTATGAGTCAAGGCCTTGCGCTGTCATTATTTCTTTGTGTAATTCATTATATAGGATACTGGAGGTAGCCCCATCTACTGCCACCTCTTTGATCTCTGCTAAGAAATGTAGCAAGATCGTCTCCCAGACTAGGAAATTCATTTTCTGTTTGGTTTGCTCCCAAAGTAAGGGGAATATTATTGCCACATCCATGATCCTCTCAAAGAGTTCCTCCACGTAGCAGCCAGAGCAGAGGGATACAGTCATGAAAGAACACAAGAACAACTTCTCCTCACCCACAGGGACACCATACAAGTTTTAGATGGGCAACAAAGTTTGGTTACATATGCAGAAAGAATGCCTTACAAGAGCCCATCAGAAGCTCAGACCAATCCGACATGGTCCTTACAACATTATCAAGGCTATGGGAAATAATTATTTGGAGCACAAAATTCCTCCATTCCTTCACCTGCACCAAGTGTTCAGTGTGTATTTCCCTCTACCATGCTTCCCACCATTACTGGACACATCTGAGATTGCAGAATAGCTCACTGGGGACCAGGTTCAGCAGATGGAGGAACTCAATGCAATGGGGACCATTACTTCCTAAGGGGGGAGGAATGATCCAACTGGATGTTGGTGGCCACCCACCTATCCCCCTTGGACCACCATAGCTATCTCTTTTAGCATTTTAGTTTCCTTAATTGTAGCACAATTTATTATTTTTAGCAGTTCTTTGGATCCTGAACTTCCAGAGCTGTTTTGAGGCCCTAAATGACATTTTTTGGGAAATCTGGGAGCAATTTGGGCACATGGACTGATGTTGTTTATTCAAAAGTTATATTTCTCAGATAAATCTTTCTAACGAGCTATTGTAAGCATCAAACAGAGATCGGGTGCCAAAGTTACAACCCGAGGAAGCTGATGTACCAATCTACCCAAAAAGGGGCCCACAGCATGCTGTTTCATCTTCTAGGGTTAGTTTTTTGGATGTTTAGGGTTTTCCATTGTTTCTCAACAATAAATAGGCCTTTGAGCCTCACTTTAAAAGAGTTTGGAGGAATGTAGTCACCACATCTCTTCTCAGAGATAAGCTACCATCACCCTAGCTAGTTTATTTCCATTTCTATTTGTAAGCATATTTAGTATTTTGCAGTAATGAAATGAAGTATTATTTTTGCTGCATATCTGTATTTATGATTATCTCTGTAATTTTTTGTGTTCCTGTTTAATTCTGGATCAGCAACAATGCTCTAGGTAAAATTAGAAGGAGTAGTCACTCTATCGAATGGCAAAGGGAAAGCTAATAATGTTTTATATGTTGATGGGTTGAAGCATAACTTTCTTAGTGTATCTTAGATGTGTGATAAAGTCTATGATGTGATCTTTAAATCAAAAGATTATCAAATGAAGCCAACAGGCACAAGTGAGATAGTTGTTGAAGCTGTGGGAACATATATTATGTCTATGTGCTCAAAGAGAAGGCAAAGAGGTGTTGCTTGTCAAATATTGATGAAATTTGATTATGGCATAAAAGAATTGGACATCTAAAGTTACCAAATAATCAAGCTCATAATGAAAAGTGTTGTCAAGGATTTTCCCAGCCTTTCAAAGCTAGAGAATATTATTTACAAGTGTTTTAGGTGGAAGCACCCTAGGGCTTTGGGTTAGAACGCCAATAGAAAAGAAGCAAACTACAACAAGAAATACTCGTAAAGCTCAGGCAAAGTGCTTATATTATCAAACTATGTAAGAGTGACCGTACCTAGATTTCCTTCATTTGAGTAAGTCCCATAGGGTTTAGACCCTCTGCAACTCCCGATGTTCTTCAAACTTGAAAATCATTCAATTTGAACATACATAGTAGTATAGAAGTAAAGAATATTCACGAAATCGACTTTATATCATATAAAAAAATTATTGATCATACACAAAAATGACATTCATATATGAATTAAAACATAATTTGATGCATAAACATAGTTAATTTCATAAACAAGACAACATTTCTTTTATTGTATTAAGCTATAAATAACATGGAGAGAATTCACCTGAGTCTTCTTCTTCTGGCTCCAAGCAGAACTGTCCTTTGGATTCGTCCTATCCCAACCTTCAACAATCTTCTTCCATCACCAACACCATGATATCTCAAGAGAAAGGAAGGATATCTATAATAAAGGAAACAAGGTTTTCCTAAAGCTTCGGGAAGTGCATGAGGCATAGGGATTTAGTAGAATGAGTCAGGGATAATCTCAGTATAATAACTCTATCTCCTCTCCTCCTTTAAGGCCTTCCCATAGAAGTCTATTTATACTTCTCCTAATTAGCTTTTCAGTTGGGAAACAATTGTGAAACAGTTGGGCCATAGGAAATAAGAGGTAATCAACAAGTAAAACCTGTGAACTCCTCCCATAATTAAGGAAATTTAATTCTTTTAAAGTGTTTTAATACATATACGCGGATTGGGTGTTGACTAACCCATGTTTACACACTTTAAGCTTAGGGCAAAGTAGAGTACAGGGAATAAAACACTATTTTTTATATATTTGGGCCAAGTCTTGAAGGAGGGTTTGCCCTAGGCCATAAACAAAGCATGACATATACCAAGAGTGGTAAATGGTACTATAACAAATTCCCCCTAATATATGAGGTCAAAAGGGGTACATGATGGCCGAAATGTATTAAGTGTATGGAAAGAATCATGTCGAGACTGTGAAGGACTTCACTAAAATTCAGCTTGCCAAGCCATCGAAAGAGATTAGAAAGAAAATGTTGTCTGATGGGGGCATACCCATGCTTAGATAAAGTAAAGCATATCCACATATCAAGTACAAGTGGATCCAATATGTATACAAGTATAAAGGATCTGAAAGTACATAATGGATCATTTGATCATGATCGAAAAATCACATGTTTGAATATCACATATAAGAAGACGATCAATGATGCTGAAGGATGAAGTTGATCACTGATGTTAAAAATTGATCCCAATAGTACCAAATGAACATGATGGAATAAAATGGTACTACATCGTAACTCAGATGCAAGGATATAAGATGTCGTTGTGAAGAACTGCAACATATAAGCTGGATGGTGTCAACTAGTAGCAATAGGAGCAATTGACAAGTGAACCAAAACATGTTGATGCAACCCGAGGTCTTCACTGACCGCCGCATTACATTTCTACAAAATGGGAATAAATGTTCTGAGGTCAACCACATGAGAAATCATTTGATTACCAGCCATTGATGTATATCGTTAACAAACGTGAAACTACTCACCGATAATGATAATGGGTGTCAAGGTACCCAGTACAATATAAAAAGTGTGAATGAATGAGCTGAAGTCGAACACTTGAAAGAATCTATCAATCAGGAGACAATGATGTTTTCCCACTATCGATAGTGAAGGAATCTACCACTTATGACTGCAAACCCCAAGCTACTGCCAAATGGACTCTAGATCCTTTTCCCAGAGCAAATGAGTTGTAGTCGATAGGAAAACATTCGCTAGAAGGAAGGCATTAAGGCATCCTTCATCAATCTAACATGAGTGTAACCTGTAGGACAATAATGTGGAAGGAATCAGACGAAAAAAATGTAGTAACGCAACCGAGGAACGTTTTCGACGTACAAAAGGTGTAGCTAACGCACGATAGAAACCCTCTGAACCAACTAATAAGGAAAGTTGACACAAAGGCAAGGAATCCACCAATAGGGTGAAATGGAAACTAAGGCACTGCACGAATCCCAATATGTGATAATGAAAGCTCATGTTGAACAAAAGGGAAACCACTTAGCCAAAGACCCATGATACTGATTGATGTTGAGCACGAGGTGACCAATCAATAATGAAAATAGGGCTAGGGTGTGGCAGGTTTTCCATCAGAGTAATATGTCATAGTCGATAAGGACAAGACCCGCTAGCAAGAATTCAATGGAGGAATTCTCAAACTGACATGAGCAAATGACCAATATAACTGATGTGATGAAAAACATGACATTAACAACCATGGATGGCCGACTAAAAAATAGGTGAAGAGACATTGTGAAGAGGCTGAATCAGGTTTACTTCCCTTGAACAAAAGCATGACTCAATGATGACTATATGGAAGCATATGATAAATCTATATAATTTTGTCATGCAAGAGGAATAAGCAAAATCTCCATATGATTGGAAGAGGTAACCAATCGGAGGAGTATTGACTCAATTGCAAGGTTTAAGGTGCACCTAAGTCACACTAAATCCCACCCAAATGGAGGGGAGAATTTCTTTTGAGTGCTTTGTTCAAGGGCAACACGACTCTAGCTACCAACAAAATATGGAGATGTCATCCTGTTCCTGCTCTTTCTGGAATATATATATATATATTGTCTTTTTCTTTAAGCTGGAAAAAGAATAAAAGAGTGCTATAGTACAATGGAAAGAACGAGTGTCAGAGAAATAGATGATCTAGTTCGTGGGAGGGGAACATTCCTATGCTCAATGTAGGGAGGTGAAACAGGTCAAGGGCACTTAAAGGGATGCTCTTTCCACGGGTAAAAGGATGCGTCAAGTTGCATAAGCTATGTGATTGCATGGTTGACTTTGCAGAAGACATGGTCAAATAAGTGGCTTAAACACAAGTTCAAGTGAAGCCGGATCAAGGCCAAAAGGTGAAAATATTCAAAATGCAATGTATCAGTACAACTCAACACAAATGATCCTTTAGGGTATAAGGCTATAAATTATCGCGGAAGAAAGAAGAATGTATCTTCAATGTGTCAGTCATGGCGGGACTAAAGAGGACTCCCAAGCCTACCTAGTCTAGCAGCATGGGAAACCAATGTCAGTGAGGTTCTAACTAAGATGCCCATGTAAAGGATGGCTCTACCATTGCATCATGATTTTTAAAAATCAGTGAGTGAAAGTGGTTTGCTAACCAAGATACGATAGGGTTGACCCTACAGCTAATGTATCGCTGAATGGAGGCTAGTATGCAAGATCCAACATAAAATGGTTTTGCCTAACCTAAATTCCAGTGAGAAAGCAATACTTGCCATGATGGGTCAGTGGTCATGGGATTGAAATAACATCTTGAAGAAGTCTCCAAAATTTCCTGAAAAAACAACCCACTCTCGACAATCCAAGCCCATAGGTCAAAAAATCCATCAGACAAAAATCATTTTTTGGAAAAATATTTTGCAATTTCAAAGTTATATAATGACTTTTGGACTCACAGTTTTTTCATTTCTGTTTGGAGCAAAGAGTTTTGGAGCAAAATGAAGCAAGCTTTCCTATGAACAATTGGACCATTCAAATAACCCCAAAGTTTGCAGGTAACCCTCAAATCCTACTTGCAATGTTTTAAGATACTTTTTAGAAGTTTTTACATAATTTTAACCATGGGAAACTATGCCCAAAAATTCAACTTTGCATACACGTAGGTTGGATGTGAGCAACCCATGTATACGATGGCTCTACACACAAATGTGTGTAAAGGGAACCTGCGTGTATGTGAGTTAAAGTTTTAACATAAAAACTAACAGTTGCAACTTCAATTTTTTGCAAGATGACTATCACTTGGAGGGAAAGAGAGCATACCACTATTGATAATGAGGTAATGAATGACCAAAATGCATTGGATGCACTGAGAGGTTGTGGCATACTTAAATTCTTCAAAATGCCAAATAAGAAAGCCAACACGTGCTTGCTAGAACTTTTGACCCACTACTGGAGTGCAGAGGATGACGCTTTCATGATAGACCAGATGCCTCTATGGATTGAGGTTGAAGATATATATTTTATTACCGTTCTCTCCTGAAGAGTGGAGGTTGTCCATTTGACTGGCAGGATGATAGGTAGTCTTTCAGTGGAAGACTATGTCTATATATATTGTCCTCGACATCCAGAGAAAATTGGAAGTCAAGTTCCAATCAAACATGTGGAAAGTTTATCCCTGAGGATTTTTATATTTACCATTGCATGGGTAAATGGGTCAGCTTCCCTGCATCAAGAATCACGAGTATCTATGAGCCTGGCAGTTGATTGTCTTACCACAATATTTGACTAGTGCAAGCTTTTTCTGACTAACATGAAGAGTCATTTGACCTCTATACAGAAGGGTCAAACAAAGAATTTTGGATACAAAACCATCTTGTGTTCATTCTTCTTCAAGAAGGTACTTGGGCTACGTCCCAAAGTATCACTGTCCATCAATAGCCCTAGAGATCCATGAATGGGTAGATGAGATGACTTGATCAAGCGCCTTGGGGGTGGAGACATGCATAGAATGACTTTTGATGATGATTTTTTCACCTGGTGGGATCAAAAGATCATCACCATTGATGACTACCCATATGCCGGCATGAATTTCTGAGGAGACCCAGACTTAGTGTTACCACCAAATGTGGCATGGGGAGATATAGGTAACAATTTTTAAGTTTTTGTGAATCTTTAAAGATATTTTGGATTTTTATTATGAAATGAACTTAGAAAATATTTTTGATGAGACAAAATACTGACAAAATATAATGACCATGTTCCCGATGTGGGTCCAGTGAGACCTGATGGATTTTCGAGGCACATGCATTGGGAAAGAGGGGCCGAAGAGGTGACAGCTAAGACAGAGAGAGTCCTATATGTTGTTCAGAGAAACTTGGTGAGACTAACTCACCAGGTACCTATGATAGCCATAGAGGATCTGCCTGAGGAGATGCAGCACCGTGTGGTAGGGCTACCATGGGACTGGGTTCGGATACTTCGGCATGTAGCCAACGTTGTGGTTAACTTTTTAGCTGCTCATCCTAAGCTAGGTTGATAGATAGACCTATGTATGACTGGACATGATTATGGGCATAAGCCCAAATTTTGAGGGAATATTGTCCCAATTTTGTATATTATTTTTTGAACACTTCATCTATGTACAGGCAATTTTTATGATATATATATTGATTCAATTTTTTTTTATGTTATTTAATTTGATGAATGATTAATGTGTCAATCTAATGTTTGATTAGCAATAGAGTCTTCTAATGAATTCTCAGATCGTGGAATGTGAACATATGTAATATAAATAAATGATCGTTACAACACTCTCACTTTGAAAAATTGGTGATATAAATAAGGATCGCGAACCCGATAAGTGTTATTTAACTGTAACACCACTAATTGTGAGTCTAGATAAACTACCAACGAATCAATCCCATAAGATATTGCTTCGGATAGTAAATTAACAACAAAAGTATATTTGGCAATGTTGTTCGAAGCATGGACAATACATACTCCCCTTGACACCATCAACTAGCCAGATGGATAATAAATCACCCAAGCCACGGAAGCAAGATTCCAAGTGTGCCTACTCGCACCATCGGTGAATCTGAAATATATTGAATCATACATCAATACTTGTCAAAGCAGATCAAAAAATGTCAATATCACAAATTTCCAGACAGATATGTACAAAGATACAATATATACAAACAAGCAATTGCTCGACCGAAGCCTAAGAAAAATACTTCTTAATGTAGAGCCCATTTCGGGGCTTAACCAACTCTTTCCCTTCAAAATAAATTGATTCATGCGCCTCTTTTCCCAAATCACACCTAGCTATAAAGGGACCATACCACATATATTTGAACTTGCCTACCCCCTGGGTGTGTTTGTCTTGGTCATAGACTAAGAGAAGGATGCCTTCAAAAAAATTCCGAGGGTGGATAGCTTTATCATATTGAGTTTTAATCCTCTTCTTATGGGCTTCACTTATAATGGCTGCATCTTAACACTGTTGATCAAGATGTTCCAAATGAATGAGGTATTCTTCAAGACTAGATATCCCCAGAAGAAGTTCTACAGCTAGCTTAAGGGACAGACTTTCACATTTGATAGGGAAAATAGATTCCAATCCATAAACTAGTTGAAAAGGAGTAAAACTCGTGGCAGTCTTAACTGAGGTTCGATATTCCCTAAGCATTGGGTACAACATGATGTTTTAATTGGATTGAGATTTATATATTGTCCTTTGGCCTAAGGATAATATGGAGATGAATGCTCCTACCGCAAGCCCAACTTGAGAGCCAATTCAGTCATCAGTTGATTTTGGAAGTGACTGCCATGGTCAATGACAATCTCTCTTGGGATAACAAATCGTAAAATAACCTGGTTAAACAGAAACAAGGCTGTTGTTTTGATATTGTTTTTGATAGTAGGCATGGCCTTAGCCAACTTCATAAAGTAGTCTACGAACACAATGATGTACTTGTGATTCCCTAATAAAGGCAGATTACAAGTAGTAAAATCAATGCCCCACTTCATAAATGGACTAACAGTGATAATAGGAAAAAGAGGAGTTGGATGTGCGCACATAATCCGAGTATAAATTTCACAAGGATGGCAACATTTGACCACTTCAATACAGTCCTTGAAAAATTAAAGGCCAAAAGTAGCCTGCTCACCAAATTTTATGGGTTGTTGCAAGCCTTGATAAATGATCAACATAAGATCCATTGTGGCAAGCATTAAGTACAGACTCAACTTCTTCCAAAGTTAAGCAATGCCTAAGGATTGAGTCAACCCCTCTGCGATATAATGTATCACCAATAATAACATAGTTTTTGGCAAGGTGATGTAACTTTCGACACTCATATTTGGAGAAAGAAGGTGGAAACTTTGAAGTCTGAAGATGCATAATGATATCTCCATTCCAGGGATCTTGTGAAGAAATGAGGAATAAATGTTCGTCGAGAAAATTTTCCTCATAAATAATAGCTTCCTCAGAAGGAAGCTCGAAAATAAATTCTACAAAAAATAATGACTTCTTAGATTTAGTTGACAATAATTCGAGATCAAACTCTTGCAAAATAACAATCCATCGATTATACTTGCCCCAAATCACTTTCCTATTGAGGACAAACTGAAAAGGATTGACAACCACTAAGATGAACGTTTTGCAAGGCATATTGTAATAATGAAGCCGTTGGACAACATGGATAGCCACCAAGGCCAATTTCTCAATGGGATAATAGCATAGCTCAGGTGCTACTAAGCCTCGACTCAAGTAGTAGATTGCATGCTTATTGAGAGCATCATCCTCCTGAACCAGAACCATACTGATGGTTGATTTTTCTATAGCGAGATACAAAAAGAAAGCTTCGCCGTAATCTAGTGGACTTAATAATGGAGCAGAGGTTAATTCGTTTTTCAAAGCATCAAAAGGTCGTTGTGCAAAATTGTCCCATAAAAATGGAACTTCTTTCTTAAGCAAACACATAAATCCCTTGGTAATCTTGACATAATTTGTTATAAATCTCCTCCATAAATTTTCCTTTCCTTGGAGACTTTGATGTTGACGAATGGAAGATGGGGGAGGAAACTAAATTATTGCCTCAACCTTGAAATGATCAACACAAATCCCTTTAGTTAATATGATGAATCCTAACAGTCGATTAGATGTGACTGTAAAAACACAATTATTCAGATTCAATTGCATTTTATAAAAACTACATCTCTCAAAGACTAACCGAAGGTGGATGGGATGATCAATTCTCTTATGAGAACGAGCAGCTTTGTCATCCAAGTATGCTTCGATAACATGTTTGATGTCATGGAAGGCATAGGACATGGACCGTTGAAAAGTAGATCCAGCATTTTTAAGGCCAAAATGCATCTTCTTGTATGCAAACGTTCCCCAAGGACAAATAAAGGTTGTCTTGTGTTGATCCTCTAGATGGATATTAATTTGATTATAACCAGAGAATCCATCCATGAGCGAAAAAATTTCATTACCCACACATTCATCAACAATTTGATCAATAAAAGGTGCCCGGTAATTGTTTTTTAGACAAGCTTTATTTAAATCCCTAAATTCCATACATAGTCGGATCGTTCCTTGCTTCTTATCTACCGGGACTAGGTTCGAAACTGACTCAGTTAGAGGAACGAGGTATATGAAACCTTCCTTAATCATCTTTTCAACTTTAGCTTTAATAGTTGTTGCTTTCTGAGGATTGACCAGTCGAAGTTTTTGACGAATAGGTTTGGCATTTTCGTATACCTTGATCTCATGATGGATGATAAATGGATCAATTCCAAGAATTTCCTCATAAGACCAAGCGAACACATCTCAAAACTCTTTAAAAAGATCAATATATATTTGAATTTCTTTAGGGGAGCAATCAGCTCCGATGAAGACATTTTCAATTACATTATGATTCCTAGAGATGTTTATAGGTACAATTTGTGAGATAACCGACATGCTACCTTCGGTAGAAAATTGTGTTGGAGCAAAAGGGTTTGAAACTGTACAAACATCACTAATAGAAATATTGGGAATACTAGATTCAACTTCATGCAATGGAGGGAGAAAATATGAATGATGGTGTAAATCCTCCCATGTTCGATCCACTCCCATCATTTCTTCCAAAATTGCTTCTTCAGATGGTAACACTGTATCCAAGAAATCTAGAGCTGAAGAAGAATCAAGGGTCCAAGTGGAGCCACATCACCATCCAACTCCTCTTGTGAAAAAGGAGTGGGATAGTTCTCTATAGAGTTAACGATAGATTGATAAGTGAGTTCTGCTACAGACATGAGAAATGCCATTCCACCAACCTACCCTCCATCTAATGTGGTGATAGGTGAAGGTAAGGTCCAAGGGTCCAAAAGATAATGATTTCGAAAGAACTCTTTCCAAGAAGGTCCCCTAGAGGATGAAATTGCATTAATTCTAGCTGTAGGAGGAGGGAGGTCAAATTTACCCATTAAGGAAGAGTACATCCCAACTCATAAATTCTCAATAGGTTGAGGGGTATTGTCCACCAATGGAACAAAAGCATCTGAAGTTGCGTGAAAGTCACTTGGAGAATAATATAAATGATCAACTCTAACAATCCTCCCCTCATGAGGAAAATGAAGGATGCAGAATAATGATGAAATTATGGCATCCATTTTGTAACTCCAATTCCTACCTAAGAGGAGGTTATAATCTAGGTTCACATCGATGATTTCTACCTCAATATTCACTACCTTCCCCCAACACTAATACGAAAGGCTGGGATAATCCTGTGAGGCCTATGAGAGTGTCCATCAAATTCCATCAAAAGAGTCAGTGAAGGAACAATTGAAGGTGATCTAAAGGCCTTCCAACATGAAATAGACATCACGCATGAGGAAGCTCCCTCATCTATAACTGTCTAAAAAATATTGGTTTTGGGTATGTGGAATTTAATTGGAATGCCATATGATGAGGAAGTCTCTTTTTGACATTCAACATATCAAAAGTGAGCACTAAATAATTATTTGGATCTACTACACTGATTGCTAAAAGAAAATAACTTCTCTGAGCAGGGCATGACTAGAGTACCTCTAATGCAGACATAGTACACGGACTTTGAGCCAGATCTTCTACAATCGAGTAGTTATGGGCTGTCTTAGCATTAGGGTTAATAGTCGAGTGCCTTGTGGAACCTTTTGGTATCTGAGGTATAAACTCAACAGAGGGTCGCTCAATATGAAGTGGTTCAGTGGCTTCGGGAACATATTTAGCCTTAGATGTTCTTGATTCACCATAATCGCATGCTCGCATAGCAAAGTTGATATGAGAGCTCATCATATAAATATTTGACAAATTTTCCCCTTCCTGGTTGCCCTCTGAGGAGGTACCAACATTAGAATTCGCACCAGCAAGTAATTGTTTCCCTTGGGGAAAAGGGTTAGTTAGAATATCTTAGGAGCTAGAGGACCCTTTTTGTACTAATAAGCGCTAAGAATCTTGCATATTAGGGCAGAGGTGAGTTAGATGATCTCCATTGCATAACATGCATGGAAAATTTACCTTTTTTTTGGACTCTTTCCTACCCTCTCTAGCACCATTGCTAGGTTTGTTTGCATTGCCTTTCCCTTCGTGGTTCTTCTTATTACCTCATCCCTTCCTCTTCCCATCAGATTGTTGATTTCCTTTGGGGTTAGAGGTGTGGACGACATTTATAGAGGTAGGTTGGGAAGGTGTAGGTACACACGGTGCTGCCTGGTTAGAAGAAGCAGTTTGTAGAGATAACTATTATAATTGATTCAATAGGTTCACCACATTAATATCAATTGATACAACTATACCATCGATGTGGGGGCTTGGTTTCAGTTTAGCTAAATCGACCTTATATCTAGGAGCATTAGGCAGAATTTTCTGAAGTGTCCCAAACTGAGAATATATCAGTTCCAATTACTAGGCTCAGAAAATAGCCTGCTCTTCCTAATAAATGCCGGAAAGAGACAGATCCTTTGAGATCTAACGATGTAATGATTTGAGAAACCATTTGAGAAGGAACTCTAATGGGATTTCAGCTTTGATAAGCGTTTTCCTCCTACTCCATTCCTAGATATGATCCGAAATGTGAGTTGTTGTGTCTTGCTAAAAGTTACCAGAAGTTCAGTTCCAGCTTGATATCAGACAGGAAACTGAAAATGTTTCAAAAGGATATTAGCAAAATCATAGAAAAAAGTATAAGTGCCCCCTGACAAATCTATATGCCATTTGGTCGCATTTCCAGTTAGGCTATGCTGAAATAACCTCAACCTGATTGAATCATCTATCAAGGAGTTGGAGGAGCACCATAAGTGAAATGTGGTTACGTGGTTTCCCGGATCTTCACCACTCTTCCCTTCGAATTTTGGGATATCCGAGGGGAGTTTACTTGGGACCAGAGGCCAAGCCAGATTTTACCGAATCAGATCATTTGTCAATTTAGTCAACTTTGGCAAGTTGAGCGTGGCCAAAAAAGGGAGTCATTGTGGACCTTAGGAATTCCATCCAGTGCGGGTGGGGTTCCCAAATGTCTGAAAAGAATGACCTAGATTTTGAAAAACACCAGGTTGCCCGAAGTAACTCGTAGAGCCAACTAAACCAAAAGGTGTTCCTTGTGGTCTACCAAAATTCATATTTGATCAAATCTTGCCAAAAGTCCTTCATAACCAATAAAGTTACCCCCTAACGAAGTGTTGAAAGGAGCTGACAGCCCCTGATAAGGATTCCATGCATTAGCAAAGGGTGGAAAATTCTAAAATGAATTAGCTAAAGAATATGGCATGTTCCATTGTTGGCCGAAAAATTGATTCCTAGCTCCTATCCCACTAACAACAGGGTTTGTCCAACTCTAGAATGGATTATTTCCTTGAATGGTAAAAAAAAAAAGGAATTGACCCTACTATTAGATTGGAATGTGGTATATGACCACTTCCAAATGGGAAACCCTGAAAATAAGCCAATCCACTCATCATGGATGTAGAGGCGGTCGATGGTATATTCAAAGGAACTGAAGGAATCCTGTGAGACAACATTCCAAAAGGGATACATCCAAAACCAAATGCATTATCCTGAGAACTTCCACTCGTTGACAGAATGGAAGTAGACCCAAATATTGTCATGTTGGGAGTAATAGAAGGGATGGAAATAGTTCCTCCAACTTGTACATATATGGGAGTCCACATTCTCACAACAATCGTCATAGATGCCATGCTTCCAGTAGTGACCATCGAAGGAATAGGTGGATGTAAACTTGGGCTTGAAGGCCTGTGAGTCAGAGTTCTTATGTACAATAGAATGACTAGATGATCAGGAGGAGGAGGAGAATTCAAAGGCACAACTGACTTTGAAAGCTCTTCAACATCGATATAATCTTCTGACTGAAAAAGTACTCGAGAAAGAATTGGTGTATTCCTCTCTAACTCTCTACTGGTTCCAGGTCTATCTTGTGAATCAATGACCCCAAGCGAAGGATCAATCTCCAATGTGCCTGTTGCCACTGGTTGATAACCACTTGCAGAATCACTCCTATGCCTTCTAGGAGAAGGCTCGGGAATCATAAGTGATAGCCCACAAAGTCTCCTAGGCCACCGAGACGATTCGGCAACCACTTTGAATTATTTAAAAGATCTACTTAAAGACTCAAAAAATTATAAAGCTAGGCCGACTAAGAGTAAAGAAAACTCACTAAAAAGTCCCTAAAGATACCAACAATCAAACAAATCTCAAGCATTTTTTCTCCAGGTGATTAGGACCTGACACCAAAATACAAGAAAGTTAATATCAAGGGCCTTCCGAAAATAGACTGGGGTAATTACACCCCAGGTTTACTAGTGAAGGTATCAGAGGTTGTTACGTTGACCTCCAAACAATAGCGTTTTCCAGTGCAAGCCCCTAAGCTTTGAAAGGGTGTGCTCTAGAAGTATTGTTGAACGTGATACAACATAAACCTTAGGTGCCATGGGATTCCCCTCTGCAGCCATCTGTGTGGTCCCTAGTATATGCAACTATGGTTACCAACTCGTATCAGAAGTAGGGCGGAACAATCATGAGGCAGGATCCAAAAAGTCAAAGAGGGGGTATCTCTCATCCTTATCTTCACCCTCCCTCATGCTTTATCCCCAGTTACAGAGCTTTCTCAGTCTCCCTAATGCTATTGGATTTATCTCATTAATCAAACTTATATGTTTTGTAATTTTGAGCAGCCTTCGAGAGTTAACTCTCCTCTCGCCTAATACAAGGCCCTAATAAACCTCAAATTTTTGGTGTATTCTGTTGACAACATAAAAGTTCTAGTTTACATTAATAATCACTTGATTTTAATGGTTGTTCTTTAAGTGAAAGGTAAAGATGGGAGTGAAATCAATGATGTTTGTATGACGCAATAGAAATCAATGAAAAACTAACTACATCAATGCATAGTTGAATTGAGGTTTATGTGATTCATAATGGTTGAAAGAATAGCTTCGGCATAAATCACATGCAGACAAACATTTGTCGACGCGTTTCGAACCAACCAGTGTGCTTCATCGTCAGGATAAGTTGAAGAAACAGATCGAGCATAGCATGTTAAATAGTCTGAGCAGAGATTCCAACGGCTACTTTAATGGCTAAATCTGACTAAAGGACCCAGGTCAAAATTAATTTTATATTGTTAATATTTTAATATTATTATTAATAATTTATAATTTATTTTATGGAAGTAGGTAAA